>ML777949.1:13428-28798 GCA_009831015.1 Picea engelmannii
CCATATGTTGGTAAGCTCCTTGAATAGTTGATTTGGATATTTTATTTCACCTAGCAGCCACATCCCTTAGTTATCCAATAGGATAGGCATGAATATGATCTTTGAGTAGTAGTTAGAATGATTTTTTTCCTTCCATTCATGTTTTCCTTTCTTTTGTGTGTTTACTTTCATGCATTGCCTAATTTTATTGATTCATTTGATTTTCCTTAGAATAATTTCTTACACGTGTTTTCCTACTTTACTTTCATGTTTATATTTGGTGAAGTTTTTTTATTTGTGCCAAGTATTTTTTATTTCTAACTAGGGTGGTAGATTCATCCCAAATTTTGTTTCATTTTCCAAGATATATGGTGTGTGGGTCACAAGTCTATAGAGATTATGGAGTTCTCATAGATTCTCACACAAAGTGCATGTCCACGTGTAGGAGCCATATGTTACCCCATGAGGGGTGACACATTTTTGGATACGCTAGCAAGGGTTTCAAGTTGTTTCTTGCATGATGTGTCATGCTCATATTCCCTAGATCTAGATAGAGTTCTTCTTGATCTCCACCAAAAACATGATCGTTTTATCTCAACTATGGTGTAGCTCACTTTCATGCCAACTCCTCAAATGATAGATGCATTGTTGTACGGTATGGCATGGTTCCTATTTGCTTAGTTTGGCATTCCATGTATCAATACATATCTGGAAATAATGTTGTAACTTATTATCTCATCATAAAGTGGTAAATACCTAATGATTGCCTAGTAGCATTTCATAACATTACATGGTTTTATGACTTTTCTTGTAGTACCTTGGGGAACATGTTTTATGTTAGAAGTGTGTCATCTCTTGGATTAACCTATACCATTGGGTTCTTAGGATAGATATTATTATCCATATCCCAACCATGTTAATAATTTTCCAAATCCCGAGTGTTATTCATTCCATCCATATAAAAAATTGCATCTTGGTCATGTGTGGTTTCTCAAAGGTCAAATTGATAAATCTAGTTGATTCAATAATCCAATAAGGAAAAGACGTGAAGAGATAAATTCAAAATACAAATATAAATATTTAGCAATGCTCCTTCACTATGAGGCGAATGCCCCTATTCTCTAGTTTGTCTATGGATATCTAAATAAAAGGAACTTGTTCGATAAAATAAGCATTAAAAAAAACAATTCTTAAAGGGGTAGTAAGTAATAATGTTAAGGATGGTAACTCAATGTTAAGCTATCTCTAGAAGGATATTATATGTAAAAATCCTAGCTAAATCAATTTGGATGAATAAACAAATGATTGATAAGACTTGTGCATGTCTAAGACATTGAGGTTCATCACATGAACTCATTCCCCATTCCCTTTCATCATTATTAATTATTTTTTCCTATCTTTCACCTAGGTGCCTAGGAAATATGTGTTGTCTTAGGACTTGATGCATGTATAAGGGTCAATATTGTTCCCCTTGGTAAGACTTAGGAAAATATTAAAACCAACCCCCTTTTTTTACGTTGTGCTAAGATATGTCACCTGGTGCTACCAACTAATGGCTTGCTAAGAGGATAGACCCATCACTTCAAGTGGGTATTGTGCATTGGGATACATGTATTATGCCTCAAGATCCATGACATTGCATTGGGATCCATGATGCTACATTGGGATCCATGTACTCATATATGATCATATCTAAATACATTGGGATCCATACCATTTTCCTTGGGATTCATGTCACCGCATTGGGATCCATGACAATGCATTGATCCATGAGAGGGATGCCATGTCGCCACAATTTCCACATGGACCACTCAAATTAATTCTCCTTATCAATTGGAAGTTTCATTCACACTTATGCATTATTTATCTCTCCTTGGACCACACATGGGAGTTATTAATGCATTGGAGGAGTTGGTTACAAATTATGGAGGTGGTTATAGGTTGTCATTTGGACCTTGTGATGATGTGGGATGCTTTATTTTTATCTACTTGAGAAGCACCCACCTAGAGGAGGCCACACATGCCATTTATCTTGACTTTTTTACTTGGATGGCTCACACATGTGAGAGGTAATGTCATCTTCTTGAGTTCGTTATTCTAGACTTGGACCTTTCCATCATTTGAGGGAGTTGGTTGGAGGATATTTGGGAGTATTTGGACAATGTTGACTCAATCATTCACCCTCTCATGGTGAAATTTCACCTTTATTGAGGAGTGCACCTAATTTATTCTCTCCCTCTAGCCCACACTTGTGGCATTTATTATTATATTTGGACCATTCTTTAGGGTCATTTGGCTCTTGGAGGGTTTTGAGGGATTTGTTAGATGATTTGTTGTATTTTCCCATGGTTTTGATTGGGTTAATGGTATTGACCTCATAGTATCGAGCTAGCACATTGTGTTGTATTGTATTTGAGGAGGATCTTCACCTATAAAAGGAAGATTCCTCCCTCATTTAAAACCATTGGATATTAATGAGAAAATTGGATTAATATTTGTTTGAGAATCTATTTATTTTCTTTGTTAATGTTTAGTCATTTTCAAGGTTTATATAAGCACTTTTAAAGGATATTTTGGAATAAAAAGGCTGCTAGAAGGCCAAAGAATTAAGGGTGAAATGCTCCACTTGGGAGGGTTCTCAAGGTAATTTCTCCAACCTTACCCATTTGATCATTGAATTTATTGTTCATGCATTAAGGTAGGACTTCTAATGGCTCTATCCTTTTGCTTGGCAAACCTTTCAGTTCACCTTGATAATACTAGGAAAGGTTTTCATAATGTGTTATCCTCAATCTAGATTGCATTGAGCCTCATTGACTTATATTAGTTCAAATCATGCTAACTGTTTCTCAAAGAAACATCTATATGTTGATCACAAGAGGTTTTGAAAATCATTTTTAATTTAAGTAGAAATTGATCACTTTTATGGATGCCCTAATGCATACTTTGCTTGGAATGGTTGAAATCAATACAACATAACTAGGGTTGAAAATAACTTTTATTGCAACATTTTGAAGGAGTGTTGTTCTAGGTTATTATAAACTATCATTGGATGTATTGGAAGGTCCAACAACCTCATTCAAAGTGAAATCGTTGCATGTTCTTTATTGTTGTTCTGGACTTTTTCTAGTATTCCTTTTTCTGCAGAGATTTATTGTTGTGCGGGGCTATCTGTAACCCTCCTCTTTTTCCAATGTTTTGAGGATTTAATTATATTCATTTCCATAGGTGTCCAAACGAATTTGAAGAGAGATAAATTACCTAGTTTCAAGCCTTGACATTATCTCCTATGTGTTATCCAAAAATCTATCCAAGATTGTCATAAAACTGCAGAAGTATTCGACTTTCAATGGTGATTAAAGTGTTGATGTCTTGAAATGTTTTTATGACACCTTGTTTTCCACATCCCAAAGAAGCCAAAATATGTTAAGGAATTCCAAAGGACCTTGTAATTAGTCCAATCCTTGCCTCCTTTCACTATTGTATGAAGGTTTGTTAACCATATTTTGTTGTGGTGTTTGCATGTGTTTTGTCTTGGTTGGTTGACCATGATACATTCCTACCCTAACCACCCCAAACAATCTACCCAAATAGTGAAACATTTATATTGTTTTCTAGTTGAGAGGGTCGATTCATGCTACAATCATGGTTCCAAATAATTGATCTATATTGTATGATGAGAAACAAATTAATTTATGAGTGTTGATGAATGAATGATAAGTTTCGTTAATGTTATAATTTTTGTGCCTTGACATATAATAATGAAATTTTCTAATCTTGTAGCATTGTATTTCTTCTAAATTTATTACATTGATCTCGTTGCCTTATTCTCTCTTTAAAATAGTGACACTTCATGTGTTTGATGGCATATACTTATTGAATGGATGCAAACTTATATTGGTTGTGAACTTGTTACAATGATGCTCTATTTCATTGCTATCATAATGACCCAATTTCATGCTTAAATGTTTCATAAGTACTTGTTCATGATTCACTTCTTGCACATATGAAATTTTCTAAATGATGACTATCTTGTGAATGCATATATACTTTTTACTTAGAAAGTTTCACCTTGAACATTGTATATTGCTTGATCACTAATTATGAGTAATGGTGCATTGGTGTGTTGTGTTGAATAAAGTAAGTGTTTTCCTTCCAAGCATTCATTGAGCATTTTATTCTCTTACTTTTATTGAAGCATCAGTTTAGAGAAGTCAACCCAATTCAAACAAAGTCCTTGTCCTCACCTGTCTAGAAATGCAATGATAGAACTTAGTATTAGCCCCCTAGGAAAACCCTCCTTATGTTAGAAACCATGGCCTAGAAATGTAGAGGAAAGGGCACTAAGGTGATAGTGGACGAATTCCCTATCTATTTCCTCAGGATTCCCTATCTAGAAGATAGTTAGTTTGAACATTCGAGTCAGTCAACCGACTCAACCAACCAACCAACTATTGTGGCCACAACATCCCTCTTATTTTTCTTTTATAAGAAAAAGGAAAGGGGCCCCTACCAAATTGAATATATGTAGATGGTTTGGAGTTATGGAAAAACTTCACTTGGATGACCTATTTAGTGTGCAATCATAGTACCTTCTATAATTGGCTCAAAAATCAATTTTTTTTTTTTTTGCTCAAAAATAAAATTTTAATTTTTTTGCTCAAAAATAATTTTTTTTTTTTTTTAAATAAACTGTTGTCGTCGCAATTTTGATGCACCATAGAAATATTGCGACGCACTTTCTATACAAATCACAAAAAATTGCATAGCAATATACCCTGTTTTCTTCGCACTTGCGATGACCCTTACAAATCGTCCGACGAACTTGCCATACAAATCACAAAAATTGTATAGCAATTTCATCACAATATAACATATTTTCTCTGCACTTGTGACGACCCTTAAAAATCTTGCGACGCACTTGCTATACAAATCACGAAATTGTATAGCAATTTCATGGAAATATACCATGTTTTTGTCGCAATTGCGATGACCTGTACAAATCTTGTGACGAACTTTCCATACAAATCACAAAAATCATATAGAAATTTCGTCGTAATATACCCCGTTTTCTTCGCTTGTGTGATGACCGCTTCGAAAGGTGATTAGTCACAAAAATTTTCCTTACTTTGCCTATATTTTCGGGTGTGCGATGATCTCTCTTTATTGTTGCGCTTGCGACA
Organism: Picea engelmannii; assembly: GCA_009831015.1. Classification (NCBI taxonomy): domain Eukaryota; kingdom Viridiplantae; phylum Streptophyta; class Pinopsida; order Pinales; family Pinaceae; genus Picea; species Picea engelmannii. The sequence continues at coordinate 18,591 of ML777949.1, forward strand.
ATAGCTCTACATTGTCTCATTTGTGAAGATTTCCCTACTTTGTCACTCTTTCCATGATGTCCGACAACTTCCCTAGTATCGTTGCTCTTGTGACGTTAATCCAGGTTCGTCGCACGTGCCACGTCACATTAAATGATGTTTGGGAGACTCAATATTCGTCACAATTTCCATGACATAACGTCGCAAGAGCATCGAAATAGTTGTCGCAAAATGACCCGAATTTTCTAGTGATTTGTCATCCATCTGGGTCAGTCTTCTAAAAAACCTCTACCGATAAATGGCATGGATATTTTCTAGGGTAGCTAGGAAAGAACCAATGAATACCATTCCTTGTTTGGTTTTATGCATTCTATATTTTTCTATTCACTAGAAGGCAATTTTTGACTGGGAGAAAATTGTTTCTGGTGAACTATCTTTTCAACTAGAAAATTTTAGAAAGAGTAAGAATTTTACATGTATTTGATCTTAATATTTTCTATTACATACTGTCATGTTTTCAAAGGACTGCATTTATCCAAACAAGTCAATTGAAAATTTGACCCAGTTCATACATGGTACCCTACCTTGTGGAAGCAAAAGGCCATGTATCATTTTTATGAAGCACACAATTCATTTGTTTCTTCTTTTACGAAACTCATATTTGGACCCAAGACATCAAGAATTTCTTTAGAAGTTCCAACATTTATGGATAAAAGGGGAAAGTTCAAAGCGATGGAGCATTTTAGCATTATCAGGATTTATTGTTCTAAAGAAAGACACTTTTCAGGGATAATTTTAAGGATGAAAATTTATTTTGAAATGCAAAAACATTGGCAAATCTTATTGATCCTTTATATGTCAACTATAAATGTTTGACGATAGTTTTGCTAAAATATGCAAATTTCTAAGTATTTTATATAGTTTTTATAAAATTTTGGTGATTTTTAGGGTAAAATAATTTTTTGTCCTATAGAATTTGGGTGAATAATTTTTAGAATGGAAAATATTTTTTTTGGAAAAATCATGGAAAATTAGCCCATGGGCGAAATTTAGCCCCTAAAATTTTCCCTTCTTTTACCTCCCGTACTATGTACCAGGAAAGATATTTGTAATTGAAGTGTGTTGAAAATACAGATTATGTGCTCATTTATTCCATGAAAGTAGGAAAAAACAATTTATTCCCTTGCCATGGAGAATTGGTGAAATAACATTAAAGAATGTTGCAAACATTGATGAATATGCAGTTCATTTTGATCAATATAATTTAAAGGCGGAATATGAGATTAAAGGGTTCGACCCTAATCAATTATTCATGAACCACATGATGTTTGTGGATTACAGTGTCTCATATGCAAATACTTTTCTATTTGAAGAGGAGGAATATGATAGCTAGGACCCTTAGACATTTCCTATTGAATAAATTGAAACTATTATTATCACTACTAAACAACATCGATAACATGGAAGAGTTGTAAATGAAAGGAGTACTCGATCTCCAAATATTTCTCAAAAAAGTAGCCTACCAAAGAAAAACCCTCAACTTACAGCTCAAGAGAAAAATAAATATTCAACTGGAAATTTTGATGATGGAGGTGATCATAACCCTCCTAAGGGAAATCCAAAGAGACCCCATAAGATTCCAATGACAAGTAAGAAAAAAAGGAAAACAAAACAGTAAGAAGTAAAGGAGGTCACACCTGAAGATGAAGTTGGTCATGAATACATGGACTTGGATGCTGATATTGAGGATATAGAATTCCCCGACGAAGAATAAAGAATTCAATAAAGTAGAAAATTTGCAACATAATTGGAAACAAAGGAACCAATATTCTTTGAAGAAGAGTCCTTGACTTTGTATAGTGCTCCATTCGAAAATAGTACAAATAAATTGGTTCTTGAAAAGTTCATTCAAAAAATAAAAAATTTCAAGGAAAATCTAATTTAGAATTTGATTTCAATAGGGTTCCACCTTCCAGAATTATATGAATCCATGAAGCTACAGGGGAAGTCCTTAAAATGTCTTTTGATTAAATGGAGAATTAAAATGCCACCTTGAAAGACATAATTAAATAACTAGAGAGTGATCTTATTCCTCCACCCATATTTTGCAGCCCAATTGCTACAATGTGGCCCTAGAAGAGATTTGACAGAACACCAAAATCCAGTTCAAGATTGAGAGTAACATCAATCTTACTCACTTCTATTAGAAAATATGTTGGAGAAAGCATTAAGAAAAAAAATTCTCTAATCCTCGAGACTTGGGCACTGACAAATAATTTTATTTCTTTAGGATCAAGGATGAGGAACCTGAAGAAGTACCTATAAGTTGACTTGGAAAATGATGAGAAATTTTATAAATGAGTTGTTACCTCCTTTGTTATGAAAGTTTCAAATATGAGTCAGTTGAATAGAAAATAAGAAGATTTTCCTTCCGCGGTTCACATTAAACAACTCAAATCATGTTAGATTAAATGAATCAAGTATTTAAAATAATTATTGGTTGATGGTGACACTTTAAGTGTCAAAAGGGGAGAATCATATTTAAAATTAATTGAGTTGGATCTAGCTGGAAAAACCAGAGAATTTAAAGACCCAAAGTTTATATTAAATTCTATATTTATGGAAAAGGAACAATTTGAAGAAAAATTGGAATTATTGAAATGTGCATCTTTCGAAAGGTTTAATAGTTTGACCGAGCATTCAAAGTTGGAAATTGAAAGTTAGTTAGTAAACTATGTAAACAAGAATGAATACATTGAAGATACTTTACAAAAACTTTCAAATGTTTTCCAAGATCTAGAAAATTCATTATTTGATATAAACGTAAGGCATGAGATAAGTGTTGCGCCTATGAGATATTATATTGAAAATTGGTTAAACAATGCCTTCATCAAAGTAACTGAACCAGATCAAGAAAAGGTAGCTACAAATGGTCGAGAAATCCCAACAAAGGAGAATATAAAAGGCACATCGGCAAGCAGATAAAGGAGAGAGAAATCCATCACAATGAGTAAATTGATCACATCTTTCATAATTTCTCTATTATTTTTCTCTTCTCATTTAGGAATCATCTAGTTGTGTCTCGTTGTTCTTGAGAAAATATAACCGATTTTTTATCATCTCCTTCTTTCTTCTTTTCAGGTTCAACCTTGTTCCACTTTATTTTTATGGGACTCCATGGGAGCCCCATCCCACTCCATTTGGATGAATGTTATCTTTTTATTTATTGAAAAACAAACTATCAAGACTATTAGTTTTGAACTCCCAAGAAAACTATTTTGGGGTGTAATTTCAATGATTTCTCAAACTCTAATTTATTGAGCATGGGATGTTTGAAGTTGATCCAGATTTATGAAGGAATGCAACAGAATACACAAATAACCATGAATACAAATATGCAATGGAAATAACACTTCATTTCATTAATATCAAAGAACTGAAATTTGTTTATAGACATAATAGAAATAAACTAGCTAAGGCATTGGTAGCTTATCTCTGAGAAGCAATGTGGCAGCTACAGGCCTCTGAACTCTCTATTCCAATGAGGCTCAAAGGCCTATCTATTATTGAGAAACAATGGAAAACCTAAACATCCAAAAAAACCTAACCTTAGGAGATGAAACGCCAGAATATGGGCCCCGTCGGGGTAAATTGGTACATCAATTTCCCGGGGTCGTAACTTTGGCATACTATCTCTGCTTGATGCATATGATAGATCGTTAGAAATTTCTATCCGAGGAATACGATTGTTGGTGGAAAACATCATGATCTAAAATTTTGACAGGTAGATACCCAAAAAACGTCGTTTAGGTCCTCAAAACGGCTTCGGAAGTTCAGGACCCAAAAAACTGCCAAAAATAGTAAATTGTGCTACAATTAAAGAAACTAAAAAACTGAAAGAAGCAATGGTGGGGGTCCAAGTGGAATAGGTAGGTGGCCACCAATATCCACCTGGATCATTCATCCCCCCTTAGGGAGCAATGGTCCCCATTGTGTTGAGTTCCTCCACGAGATGAGGAAACTTCTGCTAAACATGGTCATTGGTGAGCCACTTGCCCTCGTGAAGGAGTTGGCCTGCTTTGACAACTCAATATAGATGGATCCTCTATTGGCGGGTGTTCTTGACTTGTCTGTCCATAATCCGATCAGTTGTGGCTTTTTCCATGCATTCTGGGTTTAACTCTATTGGTGTGAGTTATTTTTCCATGTTGGATGTGTCCAATAGAGGTGGAAAGTAAGGTCGAAGGCGGTCCACATTGAACAATGGGTGCAAACCAAGGAATGGTTGGATACTAAGATCGAAGGAATTGTCCCCTACAACCTTGGTGATGGTGTATGGCCCATATCAGAGCGGGTGAAGCTTGTAGTGGAGTCCAACAAGGCACTCCTTCTACAAATGTATCCACACTTTGTCGCCCACCTAGAAGTTGGGTTGCACCCGATGTTGATCATGTTGTTGCTTGTACCTAGAATTGACTCTTTCCAATATGTCATGAACCTATTAGCGAATGTGTTGAATGTGCTCAATGAAGTTGTTTTCCTTGGCAGATTCAGACTAGACATGAGTTGAATCAGCTTAAGTAGCTTCAAACGGTATGGCTACGTCAATGGGACATAGTGGCTATAATCCCAAGCCCACCTGAAAGGAGTTGTAGTCGGTTGAGCTATGGAGGGCCCGGTTATAGCTATGTTGTACATAGGGGAGGCTCTCATCCCATATGTGTGTATGCTTTGATTTGTACATGCACAAAATGTGTACAATCATCCTTTTGACGACCTATGTCTGGCCATCAGTTCAGGATGGAAAGTTGTGGACTTGGTGAGCTTGGTGTCCATAATTGACCAGAGGATGGACCAAAATGTACTTAGGAACCTGTTGTCCCAATATGATATGATAGACTGTGGGATCCCGAAGTGTACCCACACTCATTCAAAGAAGAGTTTAGTAGTGTCTTCTGTTGTGATATTCTTCTTGCAGGCCGCCATAATGGCCATCTTCGAGAATCTATCGATGACCACGAAAACAAATTCATTGCCATTCTTAGTAGAAGGAAGGACTGACATGTAATCCATGGAGATAGATTCCCAAGGTCGACTAGGGGTAGGCAACAGAGTATAGAGCCCTTTCTCCTTGATGGTCGGTTTGGTAATGGCACAAGCAGTGCATGATCTGATGTACTTCTCAACATCTTGTTGAAGGTTTGGCCAATAGAAAAACTTTTGTAGTATTGCCACTATTTTCTCGACCCCGAAATGCCCAGCGACCCGACTATAGTGCGCTTCCCAAATCATCTTGGCAGGCTCTCTTGAAGGAACACAAAGGTGTCCTAGGTGACATAGTAGTGCATCCTGGAGATGAAATTTGGAACTCGATTACCCTCCAAGAGTGTCTTGTATGTGTGGTCGAAATCTGGATTGCTCTTTTAGAGAAGCGACCAATTAGAATTCTCGTTCCCACAAGAATTGAGCACGATGGTTATCACCATGATCGATGGTTGGATGAGGGAGTCTGCAATATTATTGGTGCTTCCCTTCTTGTACTTGATGTTCAAATGAAACTGTTGCAGATATTTGGACCACTTCTGATGGCGATCATTCTGCAATTTCCCTTGTGTCTGTATGAAAAGCCAGGGTCGGTGGTCTGTGTGGATGATTGTTTCCTTCCCCAAAATCTAATGCTTCAACTATCGGCAAGCCTACATAATGGAATACATTTACTTTTCATAAGTGGGATACTTTTGGACTATGATATGTCATTGGATGCCCCTATTGAGTAAGAACGGGATGCCCCTATTGAGTAAGAACTTCCCCAATAGCATAGTCAGAGGCATCTATCTCAATCTTAAATGGTTGTTGCAACTCTGGTAATGTGAGCACTGGGGTGCAACATATGCGATGTTTCAATTCTACGAACGCCTTCTGTTGATATTTCGACCAAAAGAAATTTTCTTTCACTCCTCCCTTGGTGACTTGACTCAAGGGACAAGTGATATGAGAGAATCCCAACACGAACCTACTATAGAAATTAGCAAGACCCAAAAAGTTGTGAAGCTTTGTTAGAGTGGTTGGGGATGGCCAATCCCAGATGACTTGGATCTTGGTTGGATCCACATGCACCCCACTCTCATCAATAATGTATCCCAAATACTGAAACTAGTTCATGCCAAAAGTGCACTTCTCCAAATTGGCACACAACTTGTGTTTCTGCAGTGTTTGGAGGACCTGTCGGATGTGGTGGAGGTGCTCTTCCCAAGTCTGGCTAAAGATCAGGATTTCATCCAAGTAAAATACTACAAATGAGTTGGTGAATGGCTACAAGATGTCATCCATCAGCCTCATGAAGGTTGTGAGAGCATTCTTCAACCCGAAATGCATGACCAACCATTCGAAAAGGCCCTCCTTAGCTTTGAAGGCAATCTTCCACACATTGGACAGTTTGATTGGTACTTGATGATACCCAGACTTCAAGTTGATCTTGATGAAATATTTCTCCCCTTTGAGTTGGTCCAGAAGGTCATCAATCCATGGGATCGGGTAGCTATTCCAGAAGGTGATCTTGTTCAGTGCCCGACAGTCAATACAGAGTCTCTGAGTCCCATCCTTGTTCTGCACCAACACGATCGGGCTCCCACATGGCGATGAACTTGGCCGAATGTGACCTTTCTGCAACAACTCCTGAATCTGTCGCTTGATTTCATCGTTCTCCATAATAGAGCGTCGATAGATCGGTCCATTGGGTAGCAGTGCACCTAGGGTCAGATTGATGGGGTGCTTGACTTGACAGTGTAGAGGCACCCCTGCGGGTGAGGTGAATATGTCCTCGTACTCCTCCACGAACTTGTCCATTCATTTTTGTCATGCGGAGGAGCCCTATCTGGAGGTCATGGCCATAGTCTTCTTCTTTCCCTGAGGGTGGATCATCAGGAAAACAAATTTCATGGTTTTGGAAAAGAGCTTACTTCATTGTTTTGCAGTAACCAAAGAGATAGCGAAAGGCGGTGGCACCTCTAGTATCCTGTACAAATTATTTCCCAAGGTAATAATAAAAATGCGAGGTTGGGACTCATACACAACATGGCACTTCCACAAGTATGGTTTGCCTAATAATACATCACAAACATCAAGAGGAGCAATGTGACATAATACCTCATCGGTGAAGGGCTTGATGTTGTAGGGAAGGCAACATTGGTGGTTGATGCAGAGATCCTGTCATTGGTGAAGCCACATGATGGTGTGCAATTGTGGGTGTGTTGTGGTCTACAAGCCCAACCGCTTCACGACCTCTACTGAAATGAGGTTCTTTTGGCTCCCGTTGTCGATGATGAACTGTAGCAGGGAACCCTTTACCCACATCTGGGATTGGAAGAGATGCTCCTCCTCCTCTGGATCTTCTGGTTCTTCCTTTTGGATCTTCTTGGTGGAAACAGTGGCATTGGGATCTGCATTGACAATATTCTTTCCTCTGTCATTCCCATTCTCGAGTTTTGATTCAGTATTGGAGCATGCATATGATTCATAATCCCTCATCTCAGCCACCAGTGACAGTTTGGCTTGACATTCACTTGTGTTGTGAGTGGAGCTCTTATGGAACTCACACCACTTTCCCATGTCCTTCTTTGGCTTCATGGTGTTTTTATTTTCTTGCGGATTTGGCAAGTTGTCTTGAGTCGCCATGCCTTGGCTTTGTCCTTTTTTCTACAGTTTGGGGGCACCTTTTGCTTGCTTTTGATTCACAGATCCAAAGTCTCGCTTCTTCTGTTTGAATTTATGCTCAGTCTTGGCAGCATACCAGTATGTCATACAAAGTGAGGAGATGTCGAGGAACTCCATTTCCTCTTGAATGTATCTGTGTAGACAACTGCGGTACTTAAACACCAAATTTTTCTCCAAATATTTGATACCCAACTTTGTGCGTAGGGTATGGAATATATTCGTCAGATCATGCACATCTTGATCCCTTTTTTGTCATAGCATAGTCCATTGTATGTACTTGTCCTCATAGCTCCCCATGGGATAATATTGTTCCTTGATGGAGTCTCATAAATAATTCCAAGTGGGTACGACTGAGAACAGGGAGGGTTTCTCCTCGTCCTTTTTGTCACAGTAGGTTTCCCACCAGTCCTTGACATGGGGGGGCGACTTTGAGCAGTGAAAAAATAATCTTCTCCCGGTCGAAAAAGTCATGAACCGAGAAATATCCTTCTAATAGATTCAACCATATATCTATGATGTCTGCATCTATTTAACCATCAAATATGGGAATGACAAAGTTTACTTGTACCTTAAAAGGGGTTGCGCCTCCGGAGTGGTTGTTGGTGCAGATGTGTCGCCGATCAACAATCGTTGAAGGATTTGGGAGAAGTTATCCATCATTGCGTTCCTTTGTTTTTCAAGGGCCTCCTCGAGCAATATTTTGATAGGATCTCCTTCTCCCTCGTATTTATTTTCGTCCCCCATGGGTGGTCGTCGGGGTTTGCGAGGCTGATCTTGCAAAGGTTCAACCAAATTGATCCCTAGCTCCTTATACTCCGACCTCATTGGGGACATGCAAAGAAGGATCGAGAAAGAGCATACCGCTCTGATACCACTGATCCGGATTTATGCAGGAACACAACATAATGCACAAATAACCATGAATACAAAGATGCAGCGGAAATAACACTTCATTTCATTAATATCAAAGAGCTGAAATTTGTTTATAGACATAATAGAAATAAGCTAGCTAGGGCACTGGTAGCTTATCTCTGAGAAGATATGTGGCGGATACAGGCCTCTAAACTCTTTGTTCCAATGATTCTCAAAGACCTATCTATTATTGAGAAACAATGGAAACCCTAAACATTCAAAAAAACCTAACCGTATGATATGAAACGCCAGAATATGGGCCCCGTTGGGGTAAATTGGTACATCAATTTCCCAGGGTTGTAAATTTGGCATACTATTTCTGTTTGATGCATATGATACATCGTTAGAAAGGTCTATCCGAGGAATACAATTGTTGGAAAAAAAATATTATATTAGTAGATACTCAAAAAGCATCGTTTAGGGCCTCAAAACAACTCTAGAAGTTCAGGACCCGAAAAACTGTCAAAAATAGTAAATTGTGCTACAATTAAGGAAACTGAAAAGCTGAAAGAAACAATGATGGGGGTCCAAGTGGAATAGGTGGGTGGCCACCAATATCCACATGGATTAGAAGTGCACCTATCATATTCTCTCTTATTTTGAATGAAATACTCTTGTAAAGTTCTCTCAATTGTGGACTTGTGTCTTTCCTTATTATGAATGTGATCAAAATTTATGATACTATGATGGATGTGAGAATTTTATCATTTTTCATATAATGGTTATTTTATTTTTGTAGAATATATTGTATCATAGTCTTTGAAAGATTCTTGATCCTCTTCTCTAGAATTATCTTTGTGAATATATTATTTTTCCATCAACAATATTTTTATATTTTGTTGAGTGATAAAGATTGGGGTTTCTTTTGAGTATTCCCTATTTTAATATTCTAAGTGTCAAGATATATATTTCAGAACATATAGATGAGTACCACCTCTATAAAAATGCAGGGGGATATTTTAGCCTCATGAGAGGATAAAATAGGAGAAATCCATGGACCACTAATACAAGATGTCACCCATTTTATGAAGTTGGAGAAAACCCCAAAATGCTCAAGGACCAGAAAAATAAATTCAGGTCTAGCATTGTCAAAAGCATTAGCCATATCAAGTCTAATAGCCAGACCTTTAACTTTGGCCTTCACATTGGAATGGATGGCTTCCTAAACCAACACAATGTTATCCAAGAATTTTATATCTTGCATAAAGCCTCCTTGATTGGGAGAGATGACTTTGGATATGATTTTATTTAACCAAGAAGCTATAATTTTGGTAATAATTTTATAGGAGGAATTGCACAAGGAGATAGGTCGAAATATAGTGAAGGTAGTTGGGTTGGATCCCTTATGAACCAAGGCTATGAAAGAACAGTTAGTTCCCCCTTGTAACCTTAAATATTGATGATCATAATGTAACATTCACTTAAGATCATACTTGATTAAATCCCAAAAAATCCTATAGACAGAGATTGAAAAGCCATAGATTCCAGGGGTTTTATTTGATCCCAAACTCCAAATGGCCACAAAGATTTCAACTTCAGAAATAAGTTGAATAAGGGACTTATTTTCTTCATTTGTGATCATAGAGGGAATGTTCTCAAGCATA
>ML777949.1:43404-62103 GCA_009831015.1 Picea engelmannii
TACCTTAAAAATCGCCAAAATTTTATAAAAACTATATAAAATCCTTATAAATTTGAATATTTTTACAAAAATATCGTCAAACATTTATAGTTGGCATATGAAGGATTAGTAAGATTCGCCAAGGTTTCTACATTTTAAAACAAATTTCCATCCTTAAAAGCATCCCTGCCCGTACCACCAATGAGATCTACAAGAATCATAGAGCCACTTAGTTTAGAGGACAATGTTGTTGTTGAGAAATCTAAATCCTTGTTCACATTTCTAAAACAATGAGAGTTTGACGAGTTGATGAGCTTCGATGACTCCTTGACAAAGCAAAATCTATCATAAGATGAGTACATCCAAGCCATACAATGTGTCGACACTCGAAACTGAATAAGGGTTGCATGCAAATCTATCCCGAGGAAACCTTGAACCAATTTGGATTAGAAGTTGCCCCTCCCAACCTGAGAGGGATCTCTCGAATAATGTCACAATATGATCTTCAGTAAGCATAAAATGGTGGGCATATTTATGGGTAAATGATAGTTTTGGATTTTTAAAGTTTGGGGCTTGGACCAGGGAAATAGTCCATTGGGCATGGAGTCAAGTGAAAACCAAAGAAAGGAGATAATAGCAGTGATCATATCACTTGCGGAAAATGAGGCAAAGTAAGTCTATCTTTCAGTGATTGATAATCGTGATGCGGTAGAATAAAAAGAAAAGAAAAGGCCATCACAGCAAAAGCATCTATCAAGGATGAATTTTCACTACAACTTTAGAGGAAAATAAATGAAGGTTGATAACTAGATGCAGAGCGCTTATCTTGAGCGAATTCTGACCAGTCACCATAGAAACGGAACACATATATATCAACTGCATGTAAGGAGCATATAAAATGAATTCCAAACAAATTTTAATACAACTGAAAGAGGAAGAGAAAAACAATATGATAATGACAACAGGGATAACATACTGAAAGAATTGACCGTGATGAATCTCTCAATATCAAGTGAAAACGTCGTCTGTATTACTCGATTCTGGGTTTACAAAATAATTCGGCTTACAAAGGAGCCCATATTCGAAAGAGGTTTTTTCCCCCAGCTCCGCCCCCCTTTTCCTGTTACATCACTCCTAATGATTATTTAACTAATCGCATCTCTAAATCCGTTACATAGCTCAGTGTTTATAAGAATTAATCTAAAAGAAATTTCTTTTTGTTTCGAGAAATATGAAACGGCTGGCCTTTGGAATTCTGCAAATGCCAGATGCCTCGCCATCTTCTTTAAACCGTTATTAATCATTTGACAAGTGGGTATGGATGATCCCTTTGATGTGTGGATGTCTTTTCTACGTGGTTGTGTTGATTAAATTCACAGCAAGAGATAGCCGATAACGCTTTCGAATGTGGTACATTGCAAATCCAAATAGATAGCAAAAGTATTCTTTCACCGACATATTATGTACATGGTGACAAAGAATGAAAACTGATCTAGCTAGTTTACTATCATGAGTATATGAAGTAGTACAGAGATAGTACTTTACTTCATCAACGAACCAATCAATTGGAGCTGGTACTTTTAAGTCGGAAATAATTCATCATTGCAATTGCAGCAGAAAGTAATTTGTACAGGGTATCTATTTTATGAGGTAATCTGAATGTTGAGCCTTCTGAGCCATATGGAATGGAGAATCATGTGGAACGAGTCATAAGGATTTGGAGGTTGGTTGATAGCAAAATGTCTCTGAACTTGCTTTACTCTTTTTTACATCTGGACATACTTATTTACAGGGATGGATTGGAGTATGGTCTTGAGGTTTGGTATTTGGGACAAGGGAATCTGAATAGAGAAACTTGCCCAATTCAACATGTCGTTGAAGGGAAGAAAATAATGCTCCGAAAGTACGACGGGCACAAATTCACTGTAAATTGCCTCCACGATTCGAGGGCTGGTCACTTTGTATCCACTTGGGCACAGGCAATATCTGGCCTTCTTCATAATAAGATAATCCTTTGGGGAGATATTCATAGACTTGTGTATCAACATCATTCTTCTCTTTCAAATGCTTAAACAATATGGGTCTTACAGGTCCATGGTTTCCACCGGCAAAGAAGGCGAGCACAGGCCTCCGCAGAGCAGATTTACCACCAAGCATGCCTGTCATTAGACGTGTTTGCAAATTCACCTCTGGAAGTGTGGCATCTTTCCTGGGATTGAATCCTTCTAAAGTGTTGGCATTACACAAAACATGAATTGAATTCTTGTATAATAATGGATTTTCCATAGATGCAAGCGGCACACAGTCATGGCATGCGAGCATGAAATGATCGGCTCCCATACTTCGGTTCCAAAGGGATACTTGTTGGAAATGACATCAATGTAATTGTTGACGAAGCGTCTTGAAGCCCACCATCATGGTTATGCTCAGGGGAAGAAAATGAACATGGGCCTCCTTCGGGTTCGATGTCACAAACCGATTCCCCAGTTCAAGCTCATGGATGAATCTGCCTTCCACCGTATAGATATTCTTACATGGCCCGTTGTGTGCCAAAGGCAGTTCTCCCTCTGGATATACAAATATATATCAACTCTGTTGACTTCAGGGAAACCAAAGTAGTTTTCAACCCATGAACATTTGATTTGTTTTATGTTGAATGATTATCCATATCCAAATAATGGAAGGCATCCCATCCATCCCAGGGTAATAAAGAATTGTCATGTATATCAAAATCTTCCGTATACCCTCTTCCTGAAATACTCTGTAGAAGTTCCAAGGCATAAACTCGAACTTGATTAGGTAACTGCATAGCTTCAGTGAATGTATTCAACTTTGACCAAACTGCATGTCTTACCCTTTGCACAATTACAAAATCTCATCGTGCTGGCTCAAGGGCATCCTCATAAGAGATACAAGAAAGTGATGACAACAGATTGCATAAACCTCAGGTACTAATTGTTGATTTTAATTGCTAAATCTTTGGAGACCTGGGAACGTATCTCAAAGAGGACTGAATCAATAAGAGCTACATATGCCTCCTGAATATCTTGAAAGCTATCAACATCTTTACCTCTAAGAGTTGTCATATTTTCCTCATATTTATCCATTGCCTTCTGATGAACCATATGATCAACAGATTTTAAGCTGGTATCTGACACAATACTTTCTATTCCCTGAAAGCAAATCTGAGCAATATTTCTAAAGAAACGACCCGCAGTAATCATTGTTGTAAGGGAATTCGAAAGCTCATTTTTAAGACAAATTGGATTTTCTGTATCACCAACACTTGATGTGCATTCTGGCCCAAGTCTTTCTTTATATGCATGTAGTGGTCTAACAAAATTTTATATAAGAAACCAAGCCGTTGCTTGTTAGAAGCATCTAGTGCAGTGTACACAGTGAAGGAAAGGACCTTTAAAACCTCTCCCGCATGCTCCAAAAGTTCATTTTAAATGGCACACTATAAGAAATAAACTTGTATTTTGAATTGTATGGAAAAATCTAGTAGAACACGATGCAACCCCCTGCACCAAGGGTATGGGTTTTTCTCTGTGTAGATTTCCACGGACAAAAACAACAACTCCTCTGCAAACTTTTCAATCTTGGGAAGCTATTGAACAATATTTCATCTCTTTGGAACAATTAGCTACTGCAACAGAAGAAGGAGAAGAAACAAGTGATGGAAAATCAGAATCCACAGTCATAGCCTGAGCCTCAGTATTTTCCTCCATGAGGGATTGTAGATTTCTAGGTATGTAGCACACTTCTTCCGGGTCTTCTTGTTGGTTCTATATTTGGATTTCTGTGTGCGTTGTCTCGTGACTTGGCCTTCGGTGGATAGTTGAGAAATTTGGGCGAAGGTGCCTAAGTTGAATCGGAAATTTTCAATATCTGTTACAACATAGGCTCCATCTAGGGATGGTACTTTCTTGTAAAGTGCCAAGAATAGTAGACTAGGTGCCTTCATCCATTGGGTGACCTAATGTGAAAGCTGTAATTTTGAGTTCTCCCACCAGTGAAATCACCATCGGAAACTTTTAATGGAGTCGCCAGAACATGTGCAACCAATATCTGCCTATGACCAGCTGCTCAACCAGGACTTAGGACTAGGAAAATGTCATTCTCCCAGGGATAGATATCAACTTCGATTCCCCGGCAACAGTGCCAAAATGTTGACACTCGAAACTGAATAAGGGTTGCATGCAAATCAATTTCGAGGCAACCTCAAACCACTTTGGATTGGAAGCTGCCCCTCCCAACCCGAGAGGGATCTCTCGGATAATGTCACAATATGATCTTCAGTAAGCGTAAAATGGTGGGCAGATTTATGGGTAAATGATAGTTTTGGATTTTTAAAGTTTGGGGGTTGGACCAGGGAAATAGTCCATTGGGCATGGAGTCAAGTGAAAACTGAAGAAAGGAGATAATAGCAGTGATTGTATAACTTGTGGAAAATGAGGCAAAGTAAGTCTATCTTTCAGCGATTGATAATCATGATGTGGTAGCAAAAAAGAAAAGAAAAGGCCATCACAGTGAAAGCATCTATCAAGGATGAATTTTCACTACAACTTTAGAGGAAAACAAACGAAGGATGATAACTAGATGCAAAGCGCTTATCTTGAGCGGATTCTGACCAGTCACTATAGAAACGAAACACATATATATCAACTGCGTGTAAGTAGCATATAAAATGAATTCCAAACAAATTTTAACACAGTTGAAAGAGGAAGAGATAAACAATATGATAATGACAATAGGGAGAACATACTAAAAGAATCGACTGTGATGAAATCTCACAATATCAAGTGAAAACGTCGTCTGTATTACTCAATTCCAGGTTTACAAAATAATTTGACTTACAAAGGAGCCCCTCTTTGAAAGAGGTTTTTTCCCCCAGCCCCCCCCCCTTCTCCTGTTACATCACTCCTAACGATTATTTAACTAATCGCATCTCTAATTATAGGTCCATGGTTTCCACTGGCAAAGAATGTGAGCACATGCCCCCGCAGAGAAGATTTACCACCAAGCATGCCTGTCATTAGACCTGTTTGCAAATTCACCTCTGGAAGTGTGGCATCTTTCCTGGGATTGAATCCTTCTGAAGTGTTGGCATTACACAAAACACGAATTGAATTCTTGTATAATAATGGATTTTCCATAGATGCAAGCGGCCCATAGTCATGGCATGCAAGCATGAAATGATCGACTCCCATAATTCAATTCCAAAGGGATACTTGTTGGAAATGATATCAATGTAATCACTGATGAAGCGTCTTGAAGCCCACCATCATGGTTATGCTCAGGGGAAGAAAATGAACATGGGCCTCCTCCAGGTTTGATGTCACGAACCGATTCCCCAGTTCAACCTCATGGTTGAATCTGCCTTCCATCGTATAGATATTCTTACACGGCCCGTTGTGTGCCAAAGTTGGTTCTCCCTCTGGATATACAAATATCTTGAAATGCTACTCCATTTACTTCCACATCTTGCCAGAGATCAGATATCAACTTTGTTGACTTCAGGGAAACCAAAGTAGTTTTCAACCCATGAACATTTGATTTGTTTTCTGTTGAATGATTATCCATATCCAAATAATGGAAGGCATCCCATCCATCCCAAGGTAATAAAGAATTGTCCTATATATCAAAATCTTGCGTATACCCTCTTCCTGAAATACTCTGTAGAAGTTCCAAGGCACAAACTTGAACTTGATTAGGTAGCTTCATAGCTTCAACGAATGTATTCAACTTTGACCAAATTGCATGTCTTACCCTTTTCACAATTACAAAATCTCGTCGTGCTAGCTCAAGGGCATCCTCATAAGAGATACAAGCAAGTGATGACAATAGATTGCATAAATCTCTGGTACTAAGCTTGTTGATTTGAATTGCTAAATAATTGGAGACCTGGGAATGTATCTCAAAGAGGACCGAATCAGTAAGAGCTACATATGCCTCCTGAATATCTTGAAAGCTATCAACATATTTACATCTAAGAGCTATCATATTTTCCTCATATTTATCCATTGCCTTATGATGAACCATATGATCAACAGATTTTAAGCTGGTATCTGACACAATACTTTCTATTCCCTGAAAGAAAATATGAGCAATATTTCTAAAGGAACAACCTGCAGTAATCATTGTTGTAAGGGAGTTCGAAAGCTCATTTTTAAGACAAATTGGATTTTCCGTATCACCAACACTTGATGTACATTCTGGCCCAAGTCTTTCTTTATATGCATGTAGTGGGATGACAAAATTTTATATAAGAAACCAAGTTGTTGCTTGTTAGAAGCATCCAGTGCAGTGTACACAGTGAAGGAAAGGACCTTTAAAACCTCTCTCGCATGCTCCAAAAGTTCATTTTAAATGGAACACTATAAGAAATAAACTTGTATTTTGAATTGTATGTCAAAAGCTAGTAGAACATGATGCAACACCCTGCACCCGGGGTATGGGGTTTTCTCTATGTAGATTTCCACGGACAAAAACAAAAACTCCTCTGCAAACTTTTCAATCTTGGGAAGCTATTGAACAATCTTTCATCTCTTTGGAACAATTAGCTACTACAACAGAAGAAGGAGAAGAAACAAGTGATGGAAAATCAGAATCCACAGTCATAGCCTTAGCCTCGGTATTTTCCTCCATGAGGGATTGTAGAGTTCTAGGTATGTAGCACACTTTTTCTAGGTCTTCTCGTGGGTTCTATCTTTGGACTTTTGTGTGCGTTGTCTCGTGACTTGGCCTTCGGTGGATAGTTGAGAAATTTGGGCAAAGGTGCCTAAGTTGAATTGAAAATTTTCAATATCTGTTACAACATAGGCTCCATTTAGGGATGGTACTTTCCTGTAAAGTGCCAAGAATAGTAGACTAGGTGCCTTCATCCATTGGGCGACCTAACGTGAAAGTTGTAATTTTGAGTTCTCCTACCAATGAAATCACCATCAGAAACTTTTAATGGAGTCACCAAAGCATGTGCAATCAATATTTGCCTATGACCGGCTGCTCAACTAGGCCTTAGGACTAGGAAAATGTGATTCTCCCAGGGATATATATCAACTTCGATTCCCCGGCAACAACACCAAAATGTTGACACTCGGAACTTAATAAGGGTTGCATGCAAATCAATCCCGAGGCAACCTCGAACCAATTTGGATTGGAAGCTGCCCCTCCCAACTCGAGAGGGATCTCTCAGATAATGTCACAATATGATCTTCAGTAAGCGTAAAATGGTGGGCAGATTTATGGGTAAATGATAGTTTTGGATTTTTAAAGTTTGGGGGTTGGACTAGGGAAACAGTCCATTGGGCATGGAGTCAAGTGAAAACCAAAGAAAGGAGATAATAGCAGTGATCGTATAACTTGCAGAAAATGAGGCAAAGTAAGTCTATCTTTCAGCGATTGATAATTGTGATGCGGTAGCAGAAAAAGAAAAGAAAAGGCTATTATAGTGAAAGCATCTATCAAGGATGAATTTTCACTACAACTTTAGAGGAAAATAAATGAAGGTTGATAACTAGATGCAGAGCGCTTAGCTTGAGCGAATTCTGACCAGTCACCATAGAAACAGAAAACATATATATCAACTGCGTGTAAGGAGCATATAAAATGAATTCCAAACAAATTTTAACACAGCTAAAAGAGGAAGAGATAAACAATATGATAATGACAACAGGGAAAACATACTGAAAGAATCGACCGTGATGAATCTCACAATATCAAGTGAAAACGTCGTCTGTATTACTCGATTTCGGGTTTACAAAATAATTCGGCTTACAAAGGAGCCCCTCTNNNNCCCCCCCCCCCCCTTTTCCTATTACATCACTCCTAACGATTATTTAACTAATCGCATCTATAAATCCGTTACATAGCTCAGTGTTTACAAGAATTAATCTAAAAGAAATTTCTTTTTGTTTCGAGAAATATGAAATGGTTGGCCTTCGGAATTCTGCGACTACCAGATGCCTTGCTAGCTTCTTTAAACCGTTATTAATCATTTGGAAAGTGGGGTATGGATGATCCCTTTGATGCATGGATGTCTTTTCTGCGTGGTTGCGTTGATTAAATTCATAGCGAGAGATAGCCAATAACGCTTTCGAATGTGGTACATTGCAAATCCAAACAGACAGCAAAAGTATTCTTCCACTGGCATATTATGCACATGGTGAGAAAGAATGAAAACTGATCTAGCTAGTTTACTATCGTGAGTATATGAAGCAGTATAGAGCTGGTACTTTACTTCATCAATGAACCAATCAATCGACGCTGGTACTTTCAAGCTGGAAATAATTCATCAATGCAATTGTAGCGGAAAGTAATTTCTACAGGGTATCTTTTTTATGAGGTAATCTAAATGTAAAGCCTTCTAAGCCATATGGAATGGAGAATCATGTGGAACGAGTCATAAGGCTTTGGAGGCTGGTTGATAGAAAAATGTCTCTGAACTTGCTTTACTCTTTTTTACATCTGGAAATACTTATTTACAGGGATGGATTGGAGTATGGTCTTGAGATTTGGTATTTGGGACAAGGGAATCTGAACAGAGAAACTTTCCCAATTCAGCACGTCACTAAAGGGAAGAAAATAATGCTCCGAAAGTATGACGGGCACACATTCACTTTAAATTGCCTCCACGATTCGAGGGCTGGTCACTTCGTATCCACTTGGGCACAGGCAATATCTGGCCTTCTTCATAACAAGAGAATCCTTTGGGGAGATATTCATAGACTTGTGTATCAGCATCATTCTTCTCTTTCCAATGCTTAAACAATATGGGTCTTATAGGTCCATGGTTTCCACTGTCAAAGAAGGCGAGCACAGGCCTCCGCAGAGCAGATTTACCACCAAGTATGCCTGTCATTAGACCTATTTGCAAATTCACCTCCGGAAGTGTGGCATCTTTCCTGGGATTGAATCCTTCTAAAGTGTTGGCATTACACAGAACAAGAATTGAATTATTGTATAATAATGGATTTTCCATAGATGCAAGAAGCCCACAGTCATGGCATGCGAGCATGAAATGATCGGCTCCCATACTTCGGTTCCAAAGGGATACTTGTTGGAAATGACATCAATGTAATCGTTGACGAAGTGTCTTAAAGCCCACCATCATGGTTATGTTCAGGGGAAGAAAATGAACATGGGCCTCCTCCGAGTTCGATGTCATGAACCGATTCCCCAGTTCAAGCTCGTGGATGAATCTGCCTTCTTCCGTATAGATATTCTTACATGGCCCGTTGTGTGCCAAAGGTGGTTCTCCCTCTGGATATACAAATATCTTGAAATGCTACTCCATTTACTTCCACATCTTGCCAGAGATCATATATCAACTCTGTTGACTTCAGGGCAACCAAAGTAGTTTTCAACCCATGAACATTTGATTTGTCTTCTATTGAACGATTATCCATATCCAAATAATGGAAGGCATCCCATCCATCCCAGGGTAATAAAGAATTGTCATGTATATCAAAATCTTGCATATACCCTCTTCCTGAAATACTCTGTAGAAGTTCCAAGGCATAAACTCGAACTTGATTAGGTAGTTGCATAGCTTCAGTTAATGTATTCAACTTTGACCAAACTGCATGTCTTACCCTTCACACAATTACAAAATCTCGTCGTGCTAGCTCAAGGGCATCGTCATAAGAGATACAAGCAAGTGATGACAACAGATTGCATAAACATCTGGTACTAAGCTTGTTTATTTGAATTGCTAAATCATTGGAGACCTGGGAACGTATCTCAAAGAGGACCGAATCAATAAGAGTTACATATGCCTCCTGAATATCTTGAAATCTATCAACATCTTTACCTCTAAGAGTTGTCATATCTTCCTCATATTTATCCATTGCCTTCTGATGAACCATATGATCAACAGATTTTAAGCTGGTATCTGATGCAATACTTTCTATTCCCTGAAAGAAAATCTGAGCAATATTTCTAAAGGAACAACCTGCAGTAATCATTGTTGTATGGGAATTCGAAAGCTCATTTTTAAGACAAATTGGATTTTCTGTATCACCCACACTTGATGTGCATTCTGGCCTAAGTCTTTCTTTATATGCATGTTGTGGGCTGGCAAAATTTTATATAAGAAACCAAGTCATTGCTTGTTGGAAGAATCTAGTGCAGTGTACACAGTGAAGGAAAGGACCTTTAAAACCTCTCCCGCATGCTCCAAAAGTTCATTTTAAACGGCACACTATAAGAAATAAACTTGTATTTTGAATTGTATGGCAAAAGCTAGTAGAACACGATGCAACCCCCTGCACCAGGGGTATGGGGTTTTCTCTGTGTAGATTTCCACGGACAAAAACAACAACTCCTCTGCAAGCTTTTCAATCTTGGGAAGCTATTGAAAAATCTTCCGTCTCTTTGGAACAATTAGCTACTGCAACAGAAGAAGGAGAAGAAACAAGTGATGGAAAATCAGAATCCACAGACATAGCCTGAGCCTCAGTATTTTCCTCCATGAGGGATTGTAGAGTTCTAGGTATGTAGCAGACTTCTTCCGGGTCTTCTTGTGGGTTCTATCTTTGGATTTTTGTGTGCGTTGTCTCGTGACTTGGCCTTCGGTGGATAGTTGAGAAATTTGGGCGAAGGTGCCTAAGTTGAATCAGAAATTTTCAATATCTGTTACAACACAATGTACGCTTAAACAACCAACAGTTTTCCTTAAATGAAAACTTTCCCATATTTGGAACAACAGTTTCTCCAGGGACATGCCAGTTATGTGGAAAGAAAATACAAATGCACAGTATGTCCTCAATGCATATGTTGCAGCATCGTACTGTACCTCATATATGACAAAGGTTGACAAATCTATGATAAGTGCATTCAGAAGAATATGCAAAGAACATGAAACAACTCATATTGATGCCATACAAATGATACGCACACTTGGCAATACATTGCTTAATCTTCAACAAGTGTGTGCTCAACAAGCAATTCACATTTCACTTTCCCTGCCCCTCACTTGTAGTTCAATAAAATGTGTCTTCATAAACACATCTCCACTTGAGAAACGCACATGTGTGCTTAAACCATTGGTTTTGATAGAACAAGAGCCTGACAATTTAGAAGGCGTGCTATGTCGCTCTATTGTTAATTATTACCTCTAGCGTCCATATCCTATTAGCCATATATGCTTAGCATAATTCGTATCGCATTACAAAAACAATGGTGCACTCATATCAAAAAGAAAAAAACCCTCTGTGATACGGTTTGTCAAATACAATAAACATTCTGACTATGAAAACTATTGTAGAGAAAAACTGTTTCTATACATTCTGTTCGATGAAAACGAAGAGACATTAAAACATAACTTCTTTACATGGGAGGTTGCGTATGTTGCCTTTGAGACTATAGTGCACATCAATGAAGCTAGATTTACCTACAATGTTAATCCAACATGGGGTGATCTAGAAATTGCAGTTAATGAGCTAGAAAACCTTGACAATCTTGATGAGACATTCATAAACCGAAAAACAACCAGAACTCCTTGCGAGTCCTATGACTTACAAGCGAATTTTCCTTGTCCTCGAGCAGGTGGAAGTGAAAAAAGTACCAATCTTTGTTTTCAAGTCACAAAACATCCTTTCCTAATTGAAAATAATGAATTCCACATAATAAGATGTCTGTTGAATCGAGAACAAAAAACAATTCTAAAGGACATTGCGCTTAAAAAACACTTGAACATGGACACTCCTATGCACATGTTCCTTACAGGAAGAGAAGGAGCATGCAAGACATTCACAACGAAAGAACTGTTCCAAATTCTTATACGAATCTATGATTCAAAAAATTCCTCTGATCCTATGAAACCAAAGGGCCTAATAGTTGCATACACAGGAAAAGTTGCATATAATGTAGGTGGAACAACAGCCCACCCTGCATTTTTAATGCCTTTTAACAAGTCATAGTTTCTTCCACTTAGCAAGGAAATGTTAGATACATTGTCTAAGATTTATGACGAATTCCAACTTGTCTTTATAGATGAAGCATCTTTGATTGGAAGTCGATTCATGTATTCCATTGAAAACCGACTAAGAATCATAAAACATGTGCTAATGAAATATTTTGGAAACATTGACATGATATTTTGTGGGGATCTTTACCAGGCACAACCTATCCAAGATTCTTTGATATTTGAACAACCTACTGTTAACATGCACACAGTGACGCATGAATTCTAGAGAGACAATATTAAATACTTTTAATTGCATATTACAATGCGCCAGACATATGAAACATTCATTGCAATTCTGAATAGAATGCAGACAATCAACCAAACATATGATGACTTAACATACATCAATTCGAGGTGCTTGTGGCCTGCACCAACAGACCCAACTTTCCCTTACCTGGTCTACACAAATAAGGATGTTCCAATGCATAATAGCCACATGCTATCACTCATGCATGGCGATGATATCATCATCAATTCAATTGACCTGGAAGAAGACAACCATGGAAATGTGCCATGTCATGAACATACAACCACTTTACCTTTGCAGCTTGTCCTAAAATTAGAAATGTTGGTTGAAATATATGCCTGTAACTATGATTCACAAGATGGCTTGGTCAATGGTGCAGATGGAATACTCAAAGGCTATATGAAAACATAAAATCTTGATGTCCTTTGGATTAAGTTCCATGAACCGCATATAGGCAAGCGACAAGAAAGCAAGTTGGATTATCTATATAATTCAAACACTGCAAGCGATTGGACACCTATTTTGTGAATATCAAAGCCAGTATTGACATCAACAAAGACTGGTTGACTGAAGATTCAAAAACAACTTCTGATTAAACTTGCATGTGCATGTACAGTCCACATATCGCAAGGACTAACACTTGATAATGTTTCATTTCAACCTACCTAGAATTCAGATACATAGACTTGTATACACAACATTGTCCCATGTCAGAAGCATAGACTCCTTTTATTTACTAAGTCCTCTTACAAAAGACAACTTCAAAGTGAAACATAAAGTTGATATTGAAATGGAATGACTCAGGACCACCGCAAAATGGAAATTGCAGTATGATTACCAATTCATACAAGCAAAGTCATCTATATCAACTCTCTCTCTTAACACATGCAACTTAAATGCACACATGGATGATATAATCAATGACTATGATAAAATGCAATCTGATATTATGTGCTTGCAACAAACATACATGGCATTATGCATGTAGAACAAACAATTCCCAAATCACAATTGCATATCAAGTTACATTACACATGGGGTGATGATATTGGTGAAAAAACATGTACCAATTTTGGACCATATACATATCGAAGAAAAGAATGTTGAGGTGGTGCTTGCAATTTTTTTTTTCCATCAAACATAAGTTTCAATACTGAATCTATATGCTACTCCCCATGAAACATTCTCCAACATAGTAGATGTTATTTCCAATGCATTGGGCCATTTCCATCTGAACGGACCCATTGTGCTTGTAGGAGACTTCAATATTGACATGCTACAAAATAATGCCAGAACAAAATAATTGGAAAAATACATGTTCAAATACAGTGTCTGCTTTCTTTTCAACAACACAAGCCATCTGCAAAATGCAATTATTGACCATGTGTAGTCGAATGTGCCCATTCCTCAATACAAAAATGTTTATCTTAGACACATATTGGTCTGATCATGATACAATTGATATCTCACTTGAGTTATGAGATATACATCAAACATATTGCAAAGTCATATTTTTATGTTTCAAATCATATATGTATAGCTTGTTGCAAAAAAAACAAAAAGAAAAACAAATTATCCATCTTCTTAGTTTTCCCTGATTTGTACACATACTGGTCTGGTGACCATACAGTTGGTGTTTCACTTGAATTATGAAATATACATTATGCATATTGCAGAATCATATTTGTATGCTTCAAACCATATCTGTCTATCTTGTTGCAGAAAATCGAGATATCCAACTTCTTAGTTTTCCCTGGTTTGTAATTGTTGTTGGTCACGAATTTTTTTTTGCGCAAAATAATAATAATATATATATATATATATATATATATATATATATATATATATATATATATACACACACACACATAGAAACTTGAATGAAATTTAAAAAAAAAAAAAGGTACATTCTTCTAAAACTATATGTTACTCTATTCATCTTATTCTATTTTTTTTAGTATATGTACATAGTACTTGCCTTTTTCTTTACATGTTAACTTATGTTCTTATCCGTTTTGTTTTGTGCTTTTGTTCATAGAAACAAATAGGAAAAATAGACAATGCAAAGAACTCCTAACCAAGAATGTAGAGGAATCCATGCAAAGGTGCATTTTTTCTGCCCGTGTTCCATATTCAATATTTTTTTGTTTACTCTATTTGTATTTTTTGAACTAGTTTGCACCTCTATTTTTTTATTTTTTGCCTCCTTCAACACTCCATATCTTCCTCTGCATTGACTTATGTTCTTGTGTGTAATACATATTCAATATTGAGCTCGCCAGTCCTGGAGTCCGTCAGTCAATTTGTATATCGCAGAACTCCGAATGTTGTTTGGAGGACACAGAATAATAGAAGTGCAATGTTGAGCCAGCCAGCCCGCAAGTCTGCTTGTCAATTTGTATATCGTGCAACTCTGGGTGTTATTTGTAGGACACAAAACATTAAAGGCCCAATTTAGAGCCCTCCAGCCCACAAGTCTGCAATCCAAAAAAATGGCTAAGTATGGAATAAGGGATCTGTACATGCTCTATAAAATGTCATGTCCATACTTTATAAAAGTACATATTTAGTACGTATTTCTCGTTTCTCGGAGCCCTCCAGCCCTGGAGTCCATCTGTGAATTTGTATATCACAGAACTCAATAGAAGTACAATGTTAAGCCAGCCAGCCCGCAAGTCCACTTGTCAATTTGTGTATCACGCAACTTTGGGTGCTATTTGCAGGACACAGAACATTAGAGGCCCAATTTAGAGCCCGCAAATCCGCAATCCAATAGAAGTGCAATGTTGAGCCAGGCAGCCCGCAAGTCCGCTTGTCAATTTCTATATCGCGCAAATATGGGTGCTATTTGCAGGACACAGAACATTAGAGGCCCAATTTAGAGCCCTCTATCCTGCAAGTCCGCCATCCAAAAGAAGTGGCTAAGTATGGAATAAGGGATATATACATGCTCTATAAAATTTCATGTCCATACATTATAAAAGTACATATTTAGTGTGTATTTCTCGTTTCTCAAAGCCCGCCAGCCCTGGATTTCGTCTACCAATTTGTATATTGCATAACTCAATAGAACTAAAATGTTGAGCCATCCGGCCCCCAAGTCCACTTGTCAATTTGTATATCGTGGAATTCTGGGTGCTGTTTGTAAGGCACAGAACAATATAGGCCCATTTTTTAACCTGTCAGCCCGAGAACCCGCGATCCAAAAAGTGTACATGCTCTAAAATCTCAGTCAGCCCACAAGTCCGTTGTTAATTTGTATATCACGGAACTCTGGGTGCTATTTGTAGGACACAGAACAATAGAGGCCTATTTTTAGAGCTCGCCAGCCCGAGAACCCGCGATCCACAAAGTGGTCAAGTATGGAATGCGATATCCGTACATGCTCTATAAAATCTCATGTCCATACTTTATAAAGCCACATATTTAGTTTTCCTGGTTTGTACACATATTGGTCTGGTTTTCATAGTTCACGAATTTTATGGCAGTGGTTCCTTTGTGGGTGCCATCCAGCTCTCATGCCCCATGTCTGTGGTATACATATTGCATCCGAAACTTTGGTGATCTACAATTGGACCCAGACTTGAAGCTTGCGACTCATTTGATAATTTTCTTTAATTAAATTGTACAATATCAATATTTAATATTAACAATTTAGTACTTGAAAATAATGTTTTTAGATAATGTTAGATATATAACATATATGTTATATGTCATACATGTAGACAATCACAATATTGAGCTCGCCAGTATTGGACTCCGTCTGTCAATTTGTATATCGCGGAACTCCCAGTGTTGCTTGGAGGAAACAAAAAAATAGAAGTTCAATGTTGAACGAGCCAACCCGAAGATCGCCTATCAATTTGTATGTCGCGGAACTCTAGATGCTATTTGTAGGACACATAACAATAGAGGCCCAATTTTCAGCTCGAGAACCCGTGATCCAAAAAGTGGCTAAGTATGGAATGAGGGATATGTACATGCTCTATAAAATCTCATATCCATACTTTATAAAAGTACATATTTAGTATGGATTACTCGTTCCTTGGAAAATTTCTACGTCCGGAAGTGGCGAATACACATGTTCAAGTTTCCACTTACTTTATATCGCCAGCCCGACTGTCCACTTGCCTGTTTCATATTGTACATGTTACATGTAATATGTATTACATATTACATGTAATATGTAATACATATTCAATCTTGAGCTCGCCAATCATGGAGTTCGTCTGTCAATTTGCATATCGTGGATCTCTGAGTGTTGTTTGGAGGACATAGACCAATAGAAGTGCAACGTTGAGTCATCTAGCCCGCAAATCCACTTCTCAATTTGTATATCGCACAACTGTGGGTGCTATTTGCAGCACACAGAACAATATAGGCCCAATTTTGAGCCCGCCAGCCCAAGAACCCGCGATCCAAAAAGTGGATATTTTGAGCCTGCCAGCCCAATAACCCACAATACATATTACATGTAATGTGTAATACATATTCAATATTGAGCCTACCAGTCCTGGATTTCATCTATCGATTTGTATATTGCAGAACTCTGAATGTTGTTTGGAGGACACAGGACAATAGAAGTGCAATGATGAGCGAGCCAGCCCGCAAGTCCGCGATAAAAAAAAGTGGCTAAGTATGGAATAAGGGATCTGCACATGCTCTATAAAATGTCATGTCCATACTTTATAAAAGTACATATTTACTATGTATTGCTCATTTTTCGGAGCCTGCCAGCACTGGAGTCCATCTGCCAATTTCTATATCATTGAACTCAATAGAAGTACAATGTTGCCATCTAGCCCGCAAGTCCGCTTGTCAATTTGTATATCACAGAATTTTAGGTGCTATTTGTTAGAAAAACAAGACCGTGGAGCAATAAAATAAAACAAATGTGGAAACAAAACACAAAAGATACACAATACAAGAGAGACACAGATTTACGTGGTTCACCCAGTGTGGGCTACGTCCACCAGAGAAATTGCCAGGTCCTTCCTTTATTATTATCCAGCAAATGAAGGGATACAACCTACAACAAAACTCGTTCTAACTTCCTCTTCTTTCTCTCACAGTCTCCTCTCTCAGAATACAATACTTGCCATAATTCATAGCCGTAATAAATTTCCCTCATAACAGAGGGTTTCTTTCTAGAGGAAAAAACCCTAACATAATTTCTACCATTAGATCTGCGACCTTATAATGAACAGTCCATATTTACAATGAAATTACAATATACATTTA
The DNA here is from genome assembly GCA_009831015.1 of Picea engelmannii. Taxonomy (NCBI): domain Eukaryota; kingdom Viridiplantae; phylum Streptophyta; class Pinopsida; order Pinales; family Pinaceae; genus Picea; species Picea engelmannii. The sequence continues at coordinate 60,843 of ML777949.1, forward strand.
CAAGGAAAATTTTCCTTCGGGGGCGAAGATAGGCCCCCTCGGACCTCGCAGAGGGGGTACCCCCCCTCTGCACTCCCCCACGTGGAAGAGTGTACATACTTCTGGGGTGTAAAGTCTTCATGGGGTATAAACACGACTGAAAGCAAGGACCTCTGAATCAGGAACATAATCAAGCTCCACAACCAACAATCTCCCACTTGGAGACTGATCTCAACAACTCCATCGTTGTTGTATATGTTGAACTATGAACCTTCTTGGACCTGGAAAATTTCTCATCTTCATCTTCATTCTTGAAGACCAACTAAAACTGAGCAGGAACTCAGTTTCTCTCTGGTTACTCCCTTTGTTAACATGTCTGCAGGATTTTGGCTAGTGTGTATCTTTTCCAACTTCAAATTTCCATATTCCAAGGAAGATCGTATGAAGTGGTACCTCAAGTGTATATGCTTAGTCTTCGAATGGAAGGTTGAGTTCTTTGCAAGATGAATTGCACTCTCATTGTCATAGTACAACCTACTATTCTCCTGCTTCTTTCCCAATTCCTCCATAAACCTTTGTAACCAAATCATCTCTTTACTAGCCTCTGTAGCAACAACATACTCTGCCTCTATTGTTGAAAGTGCAACAACCTTTTGTAGTTTTGAAATCCAACTTACTGTTGTTCCACCTATAGTAAAAACATACCATGTGGTGCTCCTCCTGCTGTCTTTATCACCTACCATATTTGAATCAACATATCCCTACAGAAAAGTGTCTAAACCTCCAAAACATAATGCATGAGTAGCAATACCTCTCAAATACTTGAGAATCCACTTTACTGCCTCCCAATGTTCTTTACCTGGATTGTTCATATACCTTCTCACAACTCCCACTGCATGTGCAATATCTGGTCTTGTGCAAACCATTGCATACATCAAGCTGCCAACTGCTGATGAATAAGGGACCCTAGACATGTATTCTATCTTCTCCTGTGTCTTGGGACACATTTCCTTAGTTAATTTGAAATGGTTGTCCAACGGTTTACTAACTAGTTTTGCATTCTGCATTCTAAACCTCTCCAACACCTTCTCTGTGTACTCACCTGAGACAATGTCAATTTGTGATTTTTTTTGTCTCTTGTTATTCTCATGCCAAGGATTTTCTTTGCAGCACCCAAATCCTTCATCGCAAATGAATTGGCTAATTTCTTCTTGAGCATATTTATATCCTACATATTAGACCCTGCAACAAGCATGTCATCTACATACAATAGCAAGATAAT
>ML777949.1:64566-75321 GCA_009831015.1 Picea engelmannii
AATGAACCTGTCCAAAATCACCTTGAACATAATCTAGAAAATGTTTCCTATGGGGTGTGGCATGAAATGAAGCCCCTGAATCTACTACCCAAGACTCAGAAATATTATCTACAGAAAGAATCAAAGCATCTTGTAACACATCACCTGTTACATTTGTTTTCTGATTTCTCTCATGTTGTCCGTCTCTTTTTTTCTTTGGAGCTCTGCAATCTTTCTTCAGATGTCCTTTCTTCCTACAATTCCAACACTCTATCTTTCCAAGTCTGGATTTGGATCTGCCCTTCCTAGAATTCCTGCGGTTCCCTGAGCCCTTTCCTCTATCCTTTTGTATTCCCCTGTTCTCCATGTTCAACGCATTACCTGATGTCTCACATGTGATTTTCCGTCGCATTTCCTCACTAAGGATAACACCAACAACAACATCAAATTTTAAAGTATTTGAACTAGAGACAAAGTTACTTATAGCCATGACCAAGCCATTCCATCTTTTTGGCAATGAGCACAAGATTAGAAGAGCCCTAACCTCATCATCAAAGTCCACTTTTATAGAACTTAGTTGATTAGTAACCGTATTAAATTCATTGAAATGATCTGCAACATACCCACATTTTGACATCTTCATATTAAATAATCTCTTCATTAGAAATACATTATTAGACACTGAGGGTTTTTCATATAGTTTAGCCAATGCATCCATCAGATCCTTCGTTGTCTTTTCTTTCGAAATATTGAAAGCCACCGACACTTCCAAGCTCAGTCGTATCATTCCTAGAGCATTTCTGTCAAGAATCTCCCATTCTTCATCCTTCATGGTCGTCGACTTCTTTGCTACTTTGCCCAATGGTAGGAATATATCCTTATGATATAAATAATATTCCATCTACATCTTCCATAACTGGTAGTTTTGGTCGTTAAATTTCTCGACCCTAAACTTTCCATCTTCTGACATTTCTCCCACTCGAACCAGGAACCCTCTTTTCCTGCAAGTTACCTTTCGCTCTGATACTAGTTATTATAAAAACAGGACCACTGAGAAATAAAATAAAACAAATGAGGAAACATAATACAAAAGATACACAATACAAGAGAGACACAGATTTACATGGTTCACCCAGTGTGGGCTACATCCACCAGAGAAATTGCCAAGTCCTTCCTTTATTATTATCTAGCAAATGAAGGGATACAACCTACAACAAAACCCACTGTAACTTCCTCTTCTTTCTCTCACAGTATCCTCTCTTAGAATACAATACTCGCCATAATGCATAGCCGCAATACATTTCCCTCGTAACAGAGTGTTTCCTTCTAGGGAAAAAATCCCTAACATAATTTCTACCGTTGGATCTGCGACCTTATAATGAACGGTCCAGATTTACAATGAAATTACAATATACATTTACAAGGAAAATTTTCCTTCGGGGGCTTCGCCCCCGAACATCCCAGACCCCGTAGAGGGGGTACCCCCCTCAACACTCCCCCACGTGGAAGAGTTTACATACTTCTAGGGTGTAAAGTCTTCATGGGGTATAAACACAGCTGAAAGCAAGGACCTCTAAATCAGGAACATAATCAGGCTCCACAACCAACAATTTGTAAGGCACGGAACCATAGAGGCTTGTTTTTGAGCCCACCAGTCTGAGAACCCACGATCCAAAAAGTGTACATGCTCTATAAAATCTCGGCCAACCCAGAAATCCACCTATAAATTTGTATATCGTGGAACTATGGGTGCTATTTGTAGGACACAGAACAATAGAGGCATATTTTTTTAGCCCGCCAGCCCAAGAACCCGCAATCCACAAAGTGGACAAGTATGGAATGTGATATCAATACATGCTCTATAAAATCTCATGTCCATACTTTATAAAGGTACATATTTTGTTTTCCCTGGTTTGTACACATACTGCTTTGGTCACCACACAGTTGGTGTTGCACATGAATTATGAAATATACACCACAATTCTGACCGAGCGCTTTCGTTTCCTTAGCCAATTTTATGCCCGCGGGTTCCCGGATACGCATTATCAAACTCTCATTCCCCGTGTTTTGAGTGTACATATTGCATCCAAAACTTGGGTAATCCATGTCTATGCTCGCGGGTTTCCAAACGACAGAGTGGCAGATTTCATGTCCATCTATATCTCTACATCACGAGTCCAACTGACCGTCATTCATTTTCATAGTTCGCGACTTTTATGGCCGCAGGTTCCTTTGTGGGTTCCATCCATCTCTCATGCCCCGTGTGCATGGTATACATCTTGTGGTCAAAACTTCGGTGATCTACAATTGGACCCGGACTCGAAGTTTGCGACTCATTTGATAATTTTGTTTAATTAAATTGTACAATATCAATATTTAATATTAATAATTTAGTACTTGAAAATAATATTTTTAGATAATGTTAGATATATAACATATATGTTATATATTATACATGTAGACAATCGCAATCTTGAGCCCGCCAGTCCTGGATTTCGTTTGTCAATTTGCATATCGTGGAACTCTGGGTGCTATTTGTAGGACACAGAACAATAGAGGCCCAATTTTGATCCCGCCAGCCTGAGAACCAGCAATCGAAAAAGTGGCTAAGTATGGAATGAGGGATACGTACATACTTTATAAAGGTACATATTTAGTTTTCCCTAGTTTGTACACATATTGGTCTGGTCACCACACAATTGGTGTTGCACATGAATTATGAAATATACACCATGAGTCTGACCAGCGCTTTCGTTTCTGATCCATCCATACTTTATAAAGGTACATATTTAGTTTTCCCTATTTTGTACACCTACTAGTCTGGTCACCATACAGTTGGTGTTGCACATGAATTATGAAATATACACCATGAGTCCGCCCAAGCGTTTTCGTTTCCTTAGCCAATTTTATGGCCGCGAGTTCCCGGCTATGCATTATCGAACTCTCATTCCCTGTGTTCCGAGTGTACATATTGCATCCAAAACTTGGGTAATCCATGTCTATGCTCACGGGTTCCCAGACAACGAAGTGGTAGATTTCATGACCATCTATATCTCTACATCACGAGTCCAACCAACCGCCATTCGTTTTCATAGTTTATGAATTTTATGGCCGTGGGTTCCTTTGTGGGTGCCATCCATCCATCATGCCCCGTGTGCGTGGTATACATCTTATACCCGAAACTTCAGTGATCTACAATTGGACTCGGACTCGAAGCTTGCGACTCATTTGATAATTTTGTTTAATTAAATTGTACAATATCAATATTTAATATTCATAATTTACTACTTGAAAATAATGTTTTTAGATAATGTTAGATATATAACATATATGTTATATGTTATACATGTAGAAAATCACAATCTTGAGACAGCCAGTCCTGGAATCTATTTGTCAATTTGTATATCGCGGAACTCTGGGTGCTATTTGTAGGACATAGAACAATAGAGGCCCAATTTTGATTCCACCAGCCTAAGAACTATCTCTACATCACGAGTCCAACCGACTACCATTCGTTTTCATAGTTCGCAAATTTTATGGCCATGGGTTCCTTTGTGGGTGCCATCCAGCTCTCATGCCCCGTGTGCACGGTATACATCTTGTGCCCGAAACTTCGGTGATCTAGAATTGGACCCACACTCGAAGCTTGCAACTCATTTGATAATTTTGTTTAATTAAATTGTACAATATCAATATCTAATATTCATAATTTAGTACTTGAAAATAATGTTTTTAGATAATGTTAGATATATAACATATATGTTATACATGTAGACAATCTCAATCACTAGTATATATGACCAAATTTGTGACAGTTGTTCGTTGATATTGCCACACTTATCCATCGCAATTTCCATGAAAGCCGAGATTTTTTTTCGTCATAATAATTTCGTCGCTATATCCACGATCCAGGTGTTTATGGAAACATCGACAAATTAGCTATCCATGTGTCACCACCTTCAATATTGGTTAACCTTATGCATTGTCGCAATTACGACGAAATTTCGTCGCAATACCAACGAAGAAATGTGGCAAGTACGACGAAACTTCGTCGCAATTGAGACAAAAAGTTATGCCAAGCCAATAACTTGCGATGAAAGCCCATCGCAACTTGCGATGAAACTATGTGGTAATATCGATGAGTGCTATATCTCAAAACCATATTTATGATGGACTTGTTGTATATGCAACGAAACTTCATGGAAATTGGTGATGAAGTTTCATCTCTATAGTGACGGTTGTGGTAAAAAAGTAAAAAAAATTCCAATGAAATTTCGTCGATATTGCGACGATGACTATAGGTTTAAAAAAAAAAAATTACATGAAATATGGTATACCATATTGTATGCCATATTATAATGTAATATGGTAATGCCATATTACATTGTAATATGGCATTATGTTAAGGTCCTAACCTACACATAGGTAGATCAATGTATTCGGATGTAATAAAGGTCAATATTAATAAGGCCTTTCAATAAGATAGAATAAGGCGAATGTAAGAAGACCTAATAGAAGCTTTCGCTTCTAGAAGGATCTTCCTCTATATGCTTCTCTTAATAGACATATTTAGTATAAATAAGGGTCGAGGGTATGAAAACCCTAGCTTGGAGATTATTGTAATAGAGCGTTGCTCGAATGGAGGTTGCCCCCTCGAAGAGAACTGTGAACATTTCTTTATGAATCAAAGTGTTATTTCAGTTTTTGTTCTCATATTATTTCTGTGTTATTGTGGATGATTATGTTAGTTATATTACTATTATTCTGCCATTCCTAGTATTTTATTTCTGTTCTGCGTATTTATTAGATCTGGTATCTTGCAAGTGGTATCAGAGCACTTTCCTTGGTAGAAATTGTGGGTATTTTTTTTTCAGGGTAGAGACGTATTCTGGTGTCTTTAAGCCATAGAGATCTGTCGTTACGCGCATAAACCCACGGTTGAGGGATTCATACATGCAGGAAATACAAGTGGTTCTTAAGCACACATCTGTTGGCCACCCTTGTAACCCCTATTGGTACCCCTTTGAGTGGTAGCGCATCAGACAACACCTATGTAAGGATCGGCCTAGATTTCCTGAAGCCCTCTTTAGATAAACCTATCGGCTGCCAGACTGCTATAGTGTCACCAAGAACAACACTCGGGAAGATACTCTCTAGTACCTGGGTAGTCAGGTAGTATAGCTAAGGGTGCAGTCTATCCTCCTTAGTTAATGCCCTGAGATATTGGACCGAGTACTACTGTTGGACCCTGCACGTATATCAGAGAGCTATAGCATAGGGAAAACCCTTGTCTGTAGAACCCTTGAATACCTAACCCTTGGGGAACATAAACATAAACATAAACAAATTAAATTGGAGAGATCTATTGTCGCGCATCTGTGTTCGGGTCGCCAAGTAAATACACATTTCTTTCTGGTTAATAATTTGGGGATTTCAACACTGTAGCATTCTTCAGATCGGAGTATAACCCTGCAGCTGTAGAAAAAAAAAAAAAGTCTGGAATTTTTTTCACCATTATTTGAGACCTATTCCATTAGATTCATCTCTTCTCCCTTATCACATTCATCCATATCATTTTTCTGCAAAAATTTCTGACCCCAGTCGCTCCCTTTTTAGTTCACCCATCCTCATGGCCCATACCCGTAGCCAAGAACTAGAGTCTCGCTTCAACACCTTGCAATCTAGTTTCCTCGAGACCCAACAAGAAGTGAAACAACTCAGTGCTACTATTGCCTCCTGTGATACATCCATCAATACCACCATAAATGCATCCATAAATGCATCCGTACAGTCTGCAATGGCAGAATTCAAACATGAACTGACCACCCAGCTTGAATCTATCTTTGCATCACTCTGCACCAAAATCAAGATCCCTACCGATGACTCTTTTCCTGATGCACATACAAAGACTGAAGGTGAAACTTCTTCCCATTCCTTTCAGGCCCATCACTTTCAACGAGACATACACCTTCCATGGGTGGATGTAACCAAATTTGATGGCTCGGACCCCACTGGTTGGGTAACCCAAATGGAACATTATTTCTCTCTCTACAACATTACATATGACTTGGACAAACTCTGGTATGGTGTTCTCCATCTAGATCAAGAACACTGGCAATGGTGGCAATGGAGAAAAACTTCCCGTCAAGGGTATATTGCTTGGACCCAATTTGTGACTAAGATTTATGAATTCTTTGACACTGACACCAACCATTTGGGTTGTTTGACAAAATTGAAGCAATCAGGAACAGTAGAAGACTTCATAGCTACATTTGAGCGCCTGACTTTTCGAACAGAGGGCATGACTAATGCTTTCTTTCGAGAGTGTTTTATCAGTGGCCTCAAGGAGGAGATTCGGGCCCATGTATTCATGGATCGACCTACGACTTGGGTGGAGGCTACTAAAAAAGATAAATAAGCACAATAAATTGTTTCCTCTCAAAACCGTAAGCCTTCCTTTATCCCTCTCCCTAAACCAGTAAACCCCACTACTCCCTTCGCCCCATTAAAGATCCAAAAATTGACCAGGGTTGAAATGGATGAACGCCAACTCAAAGGCCTCTATTATGATTATTATGACAAATATTTCTGAGGCCAAAAATGTAAGGAACAAAATCTTTTTATGGCCATTTCTGAGGATATTCCGGAAGAGGATGTTGACACTTCCCTTATGCCCGAGTCACCAAAAATCACTGACATAAACCCTCCCTCCGACCCTCCTGAAGTGGAACCGATCATTTCCCTCAATACTCTCACTATCTTCTCTACCCCCCAAACTCTCAAGTTCATCGGTTACATAAAGCACCGAAAGGTCATCATTTTGGTTGATAGTGGCAGCACCCACAATTTTATTCATCGCCGCATTGCCCAAGAAACCCATTGCTACATCCATGCTGTCAAAAATTTCAAAATCATGATTGCCAATGGTGGTTCTATGAAATGTGGCAGGTGCTGTGAAAATGTGCATCTCCAAATCGATGACTACCACCTAAAATCCCATATGTTTGTTATTGACATGGGCAGTTGTGACATTGTGTTGGGTGCAGACTGGATAAGGACTTTGGGTCCCATTCTCATGGATTTTCAAAACTTAACCATGCAATTCAACCAAGGAGGCCACCAATATAAATTCCAAGGAATCACTGTTGGTTCACTTGAGGTCATCAGTTCTCATCGCATGGAAAAATTGCTCAAAAAAGGTCATTCTGGTGTCATTGCCCAACTCTACGCCATACAAGCCACAGAGACACCCCCAGTTCCCCAAGACCTCCAAGCCCTCCTTTCTAAAAATAAAACGGTATTTTCCACTCCCCAAGGACTCCCTCCTTCCAACAGTGTTCATGATCATTCCATTCCCCTTGTCCCAGGAAGCCTTCTCCCCAATATCCATCCATATCGCCACCCCTTTGCAAAAAAAAATGAAATTGAAAAAATGGTCCAGGAACTCTTTACTGCAGGCGTCATCCATCCTAGTACGAGCCCTTACTCATCTCCGGTCATCATGGTACTGAAGAAAGAAGGTTCTTGGAGAATGTGTCCTTATTTCCGTGCTCTCAACAAACTAACCATCAAAGACAAATTTCCCATTCTTGTCATTGATGACCTCCTGGATGAATTGAGTGGCGCCCAATTCTTTACCAAACTTGATCTTTGCTCGGGCTATCACCAGATATGTATGAAAGAGGCAGACATTCCCAAGACTGCCTTTCGCACTCATGAGGGCCACTATGAGTTTTTGGTCATGCCCTTTGGCTTGTGTAACGCCCCCTCCACCTTCCAGAGCCTCATGGACCATGTCTTCCTCCCTTTTCTCTATCATTTTGTCTTAGTTTTATTTGATGATATCCTCATCTATAGAAAAACTTGGATAGGCCATCTTACTCATGTGGATCAAGTTCTCCGACTAATCTCTCAGCACCAAGTTTTCCTGAAACAGTCCAAATGTGCTTTTGGTGCCTCAGAAGTAGAATACTTGGGTCATCTGGTGGGAAAGTATGGCGTCAGGGTGGACCCAAAAAAGATTGAAGCTATGCAAGACTGGACGCACCCAAATAATTTCAAAAGCTTGCATGGATTTTTGGGCCTAACAGGGTATTAACGCAAGTTCGTAAGAACTACGAAAAGATTGCAGCACCTCTCATGACTCTCCTCAAAAAGAACTCTTTCACTTGGACTCCAGCAGCTGCTCAAGCTTTTCAAACCTTGAAGACGACCATGTGCACCACTTTGGTTCTGGCCCTTCCCGATTTCACAAAGAACTTTGTGTTGGAATATGATGCCTCAGGGAAAAGAATCGGTGTTGTCTTTATGCAAGAGGGTCGACCTTTGGCCTTCACAAGCAAGCAACTGTCAGAAAGGAATTTGGGCAAACCCATTTATGAAAAAGAAATGTTGGTGATTCTGCATGCCGTTGAGCTGTGGCGTCCTTATCTCTTGGGGTAATGCTTCCAAATTAAGACCAACCATCAAAGCCTCAAGTACTTTCTGGAACAACGCATTTCCTCCTAGGAGCAACAAAAATGGGTGACTAAGCTCTTTGGATATGATTATGAGATCATTTACAAGAAGGGAAAAGACAATGTCATGGCAGATGCACTATCCCGGAAATATGAAGGCAAAGGATCCCTTTTTTCTCTTTCCTTCACTGTACCCGATTGGCTCCAAGCTGTGTGCCAGGAATGGCTTCAAGATCCCAAAAGTTCACATCTGATCCATCAACTGAAAAACAAGGCTCTGGCTCCCCCAGGGTACTCCTGGCTTCAGGATGAGATTCGATACAAAGGTCACTTGTATTTAAGTAAACAATCCAAGATCAAATCCACGGTACTTTCTGAGCTTCATGCTACACCCACAGCGGGGCACTCAGGGTTCACCAAAACATATGATCGAGTCAAACATTCTTTTTTCTGGGATGGTATGAAACAGGACATCTGTAAGTTTGTCATTGAATGTGAGGTGTGTCAACGCAACAAGGGAGAAACAGTCAAATCTCTAGGCACCCTCCAACTGCTTTTAATTCCCCCTGCTATTTGGAAGGATATCGCTATGGACTTTATTACAGGCTTACCCAAATCAGGGAATAAATCAGTCATAATGGTTGTGGTGGATCGCCTTTCCAAGTATGCTCATTTTTTCGCTCTTCACCACCCATTTACTGCATCCACGGTGGCTCAAATTTTCATGGACCAAGTCTTCAAGCTTCATGGCATGCCGCACTCTATTGTTTTTTATCGTGACCCAACTTTCATAAGCAATTTTTGGCAAGAACGGTTAAATCTACAAGGAACACAATTGCATCTCAGCTCAGCTTATCATCCCTAGACAGATGGTCAAACAGAAGTTGTCAACAAGTGTTTGGAAACATATATGAGGTGCTTTGCCTCTGAAAAACAACACCAGTGGGCTCAATGGTTACCCCTCGCCGAATGGTGGTACAACACCACATACCATACAACCACTCGCATGACTCCTTTTGAAGCAGTATATGGACAACAACCACCTTCAGTTCTCTCATACTTATCGTGTACCTCAAAGGTCCAAGTGGTTGACCAAACACTTACAGTCCGAGAGGATATCCTTCATACCCTTAAAGAGAACTTGGTCATGGCACATAATCGAATGAAGCAGCAAGCAGATCAAGGTCGCTCCAAATGTCAATTTGCTGAAGGGGGTCAGGTGTTTCTGAGACTGCAACCATATAAGCAAACTTTCCTCAAGGTCGATCATTGTCAGAAGCTAGCACCCAAATTTTATGGACCTTACACAGTTTTCAAGCATGTGGGACAAGTCGCATATCAGTTAGTTCTTCCCAGTCAGTCGAAGCTACATCTTGTTTTTCATGTTTCATGCTTGAAGAAGGTGATTGAAACCAGGTGCCAAATTCAAAACAACCTTCCAGAGTTAGCTGAAGAAGGATCCATTTGGCTACAGCTAGAAGCAGTTTTGGACCAGCGTGAGCATTTCCTGCGTCAGAGAACCATCAAGGAAGTGCTAGTACAGTGGAAAGATATGACTCCAGCAGATGCCACTTGGGAACCAGCTACCATTCTGCAGCAGTTTCCACATCTCAAGCCTTGAGGACAAGGTTTTTTTTAAGGGGGCAGACATGTTAAGGTCCTAACCCACACATAGGTAGATCAATGTATTCGGATGTAATAAAGGTCAATATTAATAAGGCCTTTCAATAAAATAGAATAAGGCGGATGTAAGAAGACCTAATAGAAGCTTCTGCTTCTAGAAGGATCTTCCTCTAGATGCTTCTTTTAATAGACATATTTAGTATAAATAAGGGTCGAGGGTATGAAAACCCTATCTTGGATATTATTGTAACAGAGTGTTGCTCGACTGGAGGTTGCCCCCTCGAACAAGCCTGTGAACATTGTTTTCTGAATCAAAGTGTTATTTCAGTTGTTGTTCTCATATTATTTATGTGTTATTGTGGATGATTATGCTAGTTATATTACTGTTATTCTACCATTCCTAGCATTTTATTTATGTTCTGTGTATTTATTAGATCTTCTATCTTGCACATTACTTTTACATTGTAATATATTGTAATATATATATATCCCCTAGAAATAATCAAGGCGTTAACCAACCAAATATTGTAAGCATGTTTTATCATGAAGTTGGATTAGAAGTAAGGATACCAAGAATTGTAATGCATCAATATTAAATATAATGAAAATTGAAATTTCATTTGAAATCAAAGCAAATTTCTTATGATACACAATGGCTGAACCTTTGATACAATGAAGGAGTTGGATAACATAACAC
>ML777949.1:132107-150791 GCA_009831015.1 Picea engelmannii
ATGTAACACACTTTTTATTTTTTGATATAAATGTCATAAAATTGTGTTTAATAGTTTTTTTCTACTCACACATATAAAGAGTATGTCATTTTGTGCATGCTTACCACCTATCCTTCATACTGCTTGCCACATCTGTGCTGCAATTTCCATCTGTCGTTGCTACTTTTTCCCCATCCATCTGAATTTATCCCCATTTCAACTAGGTAGGGACTTCACTGCCATGCAACACTTGTTTGTATTTTATTTCTTTTCATGATTTGTTCCACTAGGAATTTGAGTTTATTTTTCAGTTTGGTTTATTTTACCTTGAGATGTATGAATGACATTTATTCTTTTAGGATTTCTTCAGTGTATTTTTATTTTGATCTCACTTTTATTCTTATGTTTGAATTTGATTTTAGTTTTTTGTTTTAGCATTTATCTGCTTTTCAATTGTACATATTACACTCATTTTATAAGTTTTATATCTTTCTAAATTTTTATCAGATTTTAGTCTTAATTTCAATTGACTTTTGTACATACCAGAATTGTTTCATTCTTTATTTTAATTTTCTTGAAAATTTTCAAATTTCTTTTTGTTTTGTTGTTTACAAATTAAGCTTTGGTTTTGTTTGTATAGATTTACATTAATCACGGGTTGTTGCAACATGAAGTCTTTATGGTTGACATATGGAAACAATACTATGTTCATAAGTTATCAAGGATGCTTTATCTGGATAGTCATCATTACAATCTGAATTTTCGAGCAAGATTATTGCATTGAATCTTTATATTCAAGCAATACTTATCTTTTAAAGTTTGTTTTCTTAAGAAAATTACTTCTATATTTTTTGCAAGAGCTTTATTGGCATAAATGGTATAAATAATACAAACAATAACTAGAAGTGGAAGATAATATAGAGACTAAATTTGTATGCCTCAATTGTTTACTAATTAAAACAAATTATGTACCACCCCACTTCCTTACACTCATATCTATATTTACAAATTAAAAGGATGATTTTTTTTTTAAAAGAAGGAAGTTGAGCGAACTTTTAAGTGTGGGAAGTACAATTAAACATGTTAGGTCTATGGATGCTCACTAGCAATGGGGTCATACTTGTATGGTACTAATGCACCTTTGTTGGGGCTATGGATGCTCATGGGAGGGGAAGCAATGTCGGGTAAAAGGAGACAAGGAGCACAAGTGTGTAGATATTGATGGTAGAAAAAACTTTGTCCTTTGACTTGTTTCGTGACTGGTTAGAATGAATTTTGAAATTAAACAAATATAGTGAGCTCTGCAAAACTAATGTTGGAGTTTTGAGTATTTGGAATTCCAAACTTATTTTTCACAAGTATGCAGTAAACTAGATTCCTGTAATTTTCAGAATTTGAAATGAAAGACTTATTATTTATTTTTTGGATAAATATCGTCCTAAATTATTAATGGTAGAGATAATTGATTCACCAAATTAGATTAATGGTAGAGATAATTGATTCACCAAATTAGATTAATGGTAGAGATAACTGATTCACCAAATTAGTCCCCAATTGTTGTAGCTTGTACACCAACCTCCCATTAATTGGATTTGTTTTATAGTTTTTCACGATTTTGAGTTCAAATTCTATTTCTTTGGAGATCAAATTAAGCAAAGTGAAATCTTAGGGAATAAATCATTGAATCATTTTTATTGTGAATTATTTTAATTACGAGATTTTGTAAATAAGATTGTTTTACTGTTTCTTTTCTGATATTAGGTATATGTTGATTATCTTTTATTGCATTTTTTGCAAATTTCTAAGAAATAAGAAAAATCCCGAATACGAGGAGTTCAAGAAAAACAAGGGAATACAAAAATAAGTGAACAAATGAGCTAGATATTATTAATTTTTTTCTTCGCTCAATTTCACTATTTCCTAATTTTAAAGCCACCATCATATTCTACTCATCGAAAGATTCCCGACAACATAAAATTTTTATCATTCCAAGTTTGAGACACAGTTATGGCCCTTAGAAGTTTTGGTATTATTGTTCTGTTCATATAATGTGGTAGATGGTGTGTCCTCTAGATCCACATGGAAAATGATGTGGCATGCTGGCATGGAAGATGATGTGGCATGCAGATAGGACAAGTCATGTGGCATGTTGATTGGACATGTTATTACATCCAGATCTATGGAATAGTTTGTTGGAAGTTTCTTGGAGGGCCCAAATGTCAGATGCCTGATCCATATTTAGGAGCAGAAGGAACTGGTTAAAAAAATGAATACAATAAACACAGAGATACAAAGAACAACACAGATATCTAGTGAACAATATCTTCTATTGAATAAATGAAATAGGCTAAAATTGTAAAACTGCAGAACTGAAACACTTACTCTAATGGTGGTAGTTATCTCTCAGAAGAGATGTGGATGCTACACACATCTGTCTAAGAAGAATGATTACAATGAGGCTCTAGAGGAATTTTTGATATTACTAATACATGCCAAAACCCTAGACATCTAAAAACCTAACCCTAGGAGGTGAAATGCCAAAAATCATGTGGGCCCCTATGGGTAAGTTGGTACCTCAAATTCCCAAGGTCGTAAATTTTGCATACAATATCTTCTTTAGGCGCGTGATAGCACATTGGAAAGGTATTTCAAAGAACTACACATTCCACCATCAAACTTTGACTATGTCTGTAGTTTGACTGTGGCGAGCCAAAAAACCACTGTTTAGGGATCCAAAATGGCCCTGGAAGTACAACAAGATGTGTTGACATGAAAACATACAAAATAATCCATTTGGATTAAGTGAGAGGCCACCAGTATCCACTTGGAAGATGTGTAGGGATTCAGACAACCCCAAAAGTGTAGAACCCATAATTACAAAGAAGTACATAAGAATGTGTTGAACTAAAAACGAACAAGAGGAGCCAGTTGGAATAGGTGGTTGGACACCAATATCCACATAGATCAATCCTCCCCCCTTAGGAAGAAGTGGTCTCCATTGCGTTGAGTTCCCCTATCAGGTGAGGAAACTTCTACTTGATTTGGCCCCGGGTGAGCTACTTTCCTTGGTGTAGGAGTTTCCCTGCCTTGACAACCCGATAAAGTTGGATCAGTTGTTGGGGAGAGCCCTTGACCTGTCTATCCACTATCTGATCAGTGGATGCTTGTTCCATGCAGTCAGGGTTGAGCTCTGTTGGTGTCAGTTGTTTTGCGATCTCTAAGGTGTCCAATAATGGTGGAAAATATTGTTGGATTATTGAGAGAGGGGGTGAATGAGTAATAGAGCAATTGAATCTGTTTTCACCATAAAATGCAAGTGTTATATCAATGTAGAATTATCATCCAATAGTTGCATAGTAAATAAACAATGAACAAATGAGCAATCACACACATACACAATACACCAGTGTTTTACATGGAAACCCAAAGTGGGAGAAAACCATGGAATGTTTTTTTCTTATATGTCTTTAAGAATTACATTCATTGGAAGCATCGACTTCCTTTGTTTTCCAGCTGCAACTAGAAGGAGGCTCCAAACCCCTAGTTTCTCAGGCTACAACCTGAGGGAAGGTCCAACTCCCCAATTCTTTGGCTACAAATAGAAGGAGGCTACAACCCCTTATGTTCTCCGACTACAACCGCAAGGTGTCTACAACCACCTGTCATTGCCTCATCCAACCGCCCTAACATATAAGTAGAATGATGGAACCACTGTCACACTATCACTGTGAGATATACTATTGTAAACCTGTACTAATCAAACTGCACCAAACAATCTGTCCCAATAACCTGAACCATGCATCAACTATGCATCAACCTGTACCTCAACCTGTAATAAACCTGTACCATAAAAAAGTGCATCGACCATGAACCAACCTGTACCAAACAATCTGTAATCAAATTGTACCATAGAAAAGTGCATCAACCATGCACCAACCTGTACCTCAACCTATACCATGAACAAGTGCATCAACCATGCACCAAACCTGTACAAATAACATGTCACAACAACATGTCCAAACAACCTATCACAACAACCTGTCTCATCAATATTATCAACCAAATCAGATATACTCACCAAGATAAATCACCAAGAGCACTCTCAAATATGTGCATCAACCAAGCATAACACAACAACTCATAATCATCACCAAGATCAATATGTGCTTCTAATAATATACCAATACAAGTATGCTACATCATCCATAAACCATGTGTCAACAATACTAATAACAAGTGCTTCCAACCATGTACCAAGTATGTACCAATCATGTATCAACTACTCATCAACTATGACTCATAAATATGTACCAACATCATCAACTATACACCTCATGTATGTGCCAACTCATCAACTACTTGTCTCAACCATGTACCCAACATGTACCTCAACCAAAATCTCTCATCAATTTAATCATCCAAATCTGATTTGTAACTCTGTAATAGACCTAGTGTATATGATCACATACATGCAAACCTTCCTTAACTTTAACAACAAGAGACTAGCATTTTCATCAAAATTTACTTTAGCCTCACATGACTAGTTTTGAATTAGTCAATAACCCTAACTTGAAATAATCATAACTATGTACCTGTAATGAATAAAGATATGAAAATGGTACACGATGTTCTTCAGTGTGTTTTACACAATTCCTCCAAGTTTCACTACTTGGAACCTCTTAGAAAACTAGTTGTAGCAAAAATAGCATACCTTGTTGAATTTTGGCTTATTCTAGAGAGTGAACTTGTAGAGAGTGCCCTGCACAGAATGTATTTTGTGTGGATCTGAAAAATTTACATATAATACTACAGACTGTACTCAAACCAACACATTTGGTCTTACTGAATTTGGATCTGTTATGAAAAAGTTATGATGTTTTTACCCGAAACACCTGTTTTAGACTAGTTTCAGAACTAGACACAAATCCTATTTCCCATGGAGTGTAACTCAAAAAATACAATGACCCACAAGATGAAATTTTTACCACAGCTACTTGGATATGTTTTCTCAATGGCCTCCCAATTTCACAATCTGAAACATTCTAGAAAAAGGTTATTACTAAAATGGTGAGATGGCCTGTAAATAACATACCGTAGAAAGCATCATCAATAGAATTTATCCTCCCTTGAATTCCGGCCTTCTTTACTTCACGTTCCCTCTGAAACTCGGCTTAGATATCATTTGGTTACCTCAGTCACCTGTAGATATTCAATATGCTCAAGTGTGATTAAAATGAGAGAGCCTTTCCTCTTATTTATACTCTCCAAGTAGCTTCCTTAGAAGCATCTTCTAGGTCACTTTGCCCACATAGTCACCTACGTCCAACTTTGCCCAATTTTCCACTTATCTATGTATCCAAAAGCCACTTGACCACTTAACCCATTTTCCTCATTTTAGGGTTAACCTTCTTATAACCACTTTCCATAATTAGAAAGTTCTTCATTTACTTTATTATTTAAATAATCCTCCTTGACTTTGTCACTCGACTTTATTATTTAAATAATCATCTTTGACTTTGTCACTTCACTTTATTATTTAAATAATCCTCTTTGACTTTGTCACTTCACTTTATTATTTAAATAATAATCCTCCTTGACTTTGTCACTTCACTTTATTATTTAAATAATACTCTTTGACTTTGTCACTTCACTTTATTATTTAAATAATCTTGTTTGATTTTGTCACTTCACTTTATTATTTAAATAATCATTTTTTACTTTGTCACTTCACTTTATTATTTAAATAATCTCTTCTTTGCAAGCACTTTGACTACTTTGACCTTTTGGGACTTCTAGATGACTCATGAGGGTTCTCCAACTTGACATGGCCATAAATCTCTAACCGTGAGGATTTATGTGACGTTCCACATACCACCAAAAACAGAATGACATGTACTATCCATATAGAATAGTATTACCTGCAATTATATCAAAACTCATACCATTATACATCAAACAAACTTGGGTCCATTACCCAAACCTTTGTGCTACCAGAATTCGCTACCAAACTTTCTTCAAGGGCTGACATCAATGACAACCAACCCAATTAATCAACAAATATGGCCGAGGGAGGTCCAAGATGAACATTGGGTGCAAACCAAGGAAGGGTGGAGTGTTGACTCAAAATCATTGCTACCCACAACCTTGGTGATAGTGTAAGGCCCATGGCGAAGTGGGCATAGCTTCTGATGGGGCCCTGTGAGATGCTCCTTCTGCAAATGTAACCAGAGTTTGTGTCCAACCTAAAACTGGTGCAGTACCCTGTGTTGATCATGGCGCTGCTTGTACTTAGCATTGGATTTCTGCAAAATATCCTAGACCTATTGGTGGATGTGCTGAATCCGCTCAATGAATCTTGTGGATTTTTCGGTCTCAGACTGAACATGGGAAGATTTTGTATGTGTGGTGTAAAGAGGTAGTGAAACATCAATGGGACCCAAGGGTTGGAATCCTAGCCCTGCCTGAAATGGGATATGGTCAGTGGAGCTATGGAGAGCCTTGTTGTAACTGTGCTAAACATAGGGGAGACTCTCATCCCATGTACATGGATGCCTAGAGTTGTACATGCGCAGGATGTGCACAATCATCAAATTAACAAAAATTGTTTGATTGTCTGTTTGGGGGTGGAAAGAAGTGGATTTAATGAGCTTGGTGTCCAATAGTGACCAGAGACTCAACCAAAATCTGATGAGGAACATGTTGTCCCAGTCAAAGATGATGGTCTGTGGTATCCCAAAATGAACCCATACTCGTTCGAGGAAGATCTTGGTAGTATCTTTCGCTGTGATATTCTTCTTGTGGGCTATGAGGATGGCCATCTTCGAAAACCGATCAATGACCACAAATAAATAGTCATTTCCTTGCTTGGTGGATGGAAGGCCAAACATGTAATCCATTGAGATGGATTCCCAAGGCTTCTCGGGAGTAGGAAGGGTGGTGTAGAAGCCTTGATTCTTGATGGTTGGCTTGGAAATGGCACAGGCAGTGCAAGATATGATATACTTGTTGATGTCCTTTCGAAGTTTTGGCCAATAAAAATGTTTTCGAAGAACGACCACAATTTTCTCCACGCCAAAATGTCATGCCATCCAACTATAGTGGGATTCCCAAATCATATTTACACATGTGCTTGTAGGAACACATAGATGGCCCAGATGGAATAATAGTTTATCCTGAATGTGAAAATCAGTGACAGTGGCACATGTACCCAAGAGTTGATAGGTGGTGGCGAAGTCTAGATCTTGCTGATAAATTTGGGGCCACTCAGATGCCTCATTACAGGAATGGAGCACAGTGGTGAGTGAAACCACGGGATGTCGACTGAGGCAGTTAGCGACACGATTTGAGATCCATGTCTTATAATTAATGTTGAGATGGAACTATGTCAGGTAGGTGGACCACTTCTGATGGTGGTCATTCTACAATTTTCCCTGTGTATGTATAAACTGCAGAGGCTTGTGATCAGTGTGGATGATCGTCTCCTTTCCCAGAATGTAATATTTCCATTGAAGACAATATTGTACAATGGAATACATTTTATTTTCATAGGTGGGGTATTTTCAGACAGTATCTGAGGGTGTCTCACTATGGTATTCCACTAGATGACCATGTTGAGTGAGAACTGTGCCTACAACATAGTCAGATGCCTCCATCTCAATATCGAACGAGTACTGCAGATCGGGAAAGGAGAGTACTGGAGATGAGCACAGGTGATGCTTAATATCATCAAATGCTCATTGTTGTTCATTCCCCCACACGAAGTTTTCCCTACCACCGCCCTTGGTCACCTAGATGAGGGCCCATGCAATATGGGAGAATCCCAACACGAACCATTGGTAGAAGTTGGCCAATCCCAAGAATCTCTTAAGCTTTGTTAGTGTGGTCGGGGCTAGCTAGTCACAGATGACTTCGATCTTAGTTGGATCAACATGTACCCCATGCTCATCAACAATTTATCCCAAGTATTGGACCTTGTTCATGCCAAAAGAGATTTTTTCCAAGTTGGCATATAGCTTATGTTGTCGCAGAGTGCTCAAAATATGTTGAATATGCCACATGTGATCCTCCCAAGTTCTATTGAAGATAAGGATGTCATCCAAATATACCACCACAAAAGAGTTGGCGAAGGGTCTTAATACATCATCCATCAACCTCATGAAAGTGGTTGGTGCACTTGCTAAGCCAAAGGGCATGACCATTGATTCGAAGAGACCTTCTTTAGAATTGAAGTTTGTCTTCCAAACATCAGTTGGCTCGATGGGAACTTGGTGGTAGCCAAACTTTAGCCCAATCTTGTTGAAGAAATTTTCCCCCTTGAATTGGTCAAGAAGGTCATCAATCCTGGGAATTGGGTACTGGTTCTTGACTCTGATTTTGTTTAAGGTTTTGTAATAAATGCAGATTCACCAAGTCCTGTCCTTATTCTGCACCAGTAAAAACATGCTTATGCAAGGGGAGGAGTTGGGTATGATGTGCCCCTTTTGAAGAAGCTCTTGGATCTAATGCCTAATTTTCATTTTCCATCAACGAGTGACAATAGATTGATCCATTAGGTAGAGGTGCACTGAGGATCATATCAATTGGATGCTTGACTTGGTAGTGCGTCGATACCCCAGTGGGTGAGGAGAAGATGTCTTTGTTTTCTTCCACGATCCCATCCACTTGCTACTGCTGCAAAGAGAGGCTTTGTTTAGAGGCCATGAATGTGGCGACGACCTTCTGTTTACTGTGAGCATGGATCACAAAGAAGATAGACTTCTCAGTCTGTGAAATGATGTTACTACATTTCTTAGCAGATATTAAAGAAATAGCGGTAGGTGGTGCTACCTCTGGTATCGTGTACAATTGTCTACTAAAAGTAATAATAACATTGCGGGCTCTAGAATCATACACAACATAATGCTTACAAAAATATGGTTGTCCTAAAATAACATCACAAACTTCAAGGGGAGCAATATCACACAATACCTCATCTTTGAAAGGCTTGATGTCGTAGGGAAGAGGGAACTGCTTGTTGACACATAGATCTCTTCCTTGGCAAAGTTAGTCGATGGTGTAGGGTTGTGGGTGCGGTGTTAGTGGCAGGTCCATTCGCTTAATGATCTCTGCTGAAATCAGGTTCCTCTGACTTCTGCTATCGACAATGAAATGAAGTTGAGCCCACTTTACCCACATTTTTTAGCGAAAGAGATGTTTCCCTTCCTATGGTTCTTTTTGTTCTCTTGGCCAGACTTTGGTGGTAGCAAAAGTGGCACTGGGTTCAACATCGATAATGCACTTCCCTCCTTCAGGATTTGATTCAGAATCAGAATCAGCCTCTGACTTGAAATGCTTCATCTCAACCACGAGTGACTGCTTGGAGAAACATTCTTCGGTGTTGTGCCAAGGGATTTTATGGTACTCACACCATTTTCCCGTGTCCTTCTTCATCTTCTCATTTCCCTTCTTTTGTTGTGGCTTGGACTGGTTGTCTTGGGAGTGGCCCTCTCTGACCTATCCCTTGCTATGTCGGTTGGGGTCTCCTTTTCCCTTCTTTAGCTGTGAGGGGTTTGCAGATCCAAACTCTCGCCTCTTCTGCTTAAATTTATGCTCTATCTTGACAACATATCTATAATCCGTACCCAATGAGGTGATGTCCATAAAATCCATTTCTATTTGAATGTATCTATGCAAAAAACTACGGTATTTGAGCACCACATGTCGCTCAGAGTCTTTGATACCCAATTTGGTGCACAGGGTATGGAAATATTTGTTGAAATCTGGTACTGTTTGGTCCCTTTCTTGACGCAGGGCGGTTCATCTGGTGTACTGGTCCTCATACATTCCAATAGGGTAGTATTGTTCTTTAATGGCATCCTGGAAGGAATCCCATGTAGGGGAAACCACAAATATTTCATATTCCTCTATGGCTCTTTGCTCAGAGTAAGTGTCTCACCAGTCCTTAACATGGGGGATGACCTTGAGGAGTGCAAAAGTAATATTTTCCCTATCAGAAGAATTGTGGACTAAAAAATACCCTTCAAGCATATTCAACCATTTATCCAAGCATTCGCATCTATTAGTCCTTCAAATAATAGAATATAAAAATTTACCTATACCTTTAAGGGGGTTGCATGGCCACTTGATGAATATGCTTCTTCTGTGGGCAATGGCTGAAGTTTCTGCGCAAAGTTGTCCAACATTTCATTCCTTTTTTGTTTAAGGGCTTCCTTGAGAAACATTTTAAAAGGATCTCTTGCTCCATCATCTTTATTTTCTTCTCCCATGGGTTTTTTTCGGGCTCTACACGACCAATATTGCAACGGCTCGATTGGTTCGAGTCCCAACTTCTTGTACCGAGATCTTGTCGGGGACATGCACAAAGAAAAATAAATTAAGAGCAGACCATTATGATAGCATTGATCTGAATTTAGGATCAAAATGAACTGATTAACAGTCTGAATACAATAAACACAAAGATATGAAGAACAACACAGATATCCAGTGAACAATATCTTCTATTGATTAAATGAAATAGGTTGAAACTATAAAACTATGAAACTGAAACACTTGCTCAAATGGTGGTATCTATCTCTGAGAAGAGATGTGGATGCTACACACATCTGTTTGAGAAGAATGATTACAATGAGGCTCTAGAGGCCTTTTTGATATTACTCATGAATGCCAAAACCTTAGACATCCAGAAACCTAACCCTAGGAGGTGAAACACCAAAAGTCATGTGGGCCCCTATGGGTAAGTTGGTCCCTCAACTTCTTGGGGTCGTAAATTTTGCATACGACCTTCGTTTTAGGCGTGTGATAGCCCGTTAGAAAGGTATTTAAAAGAACTAAACATTATGTCATCAAAATATGACTCTATCTATTGTTTGATTGTGGCGAGCCAAAAAAACACTGTTTAGGGCTCCAAAACGACCCTGGAAGTACAACAAGATGTGTTAACATGAAAACATACAAAATAAGCCAGTTGGATTAAGTAAGAGGCCACCAGTATCCACCTAAAAGATGTGTAGGGCTTCAGACAACCCCATAAGTGTAGAACCCACAATTACAAAGAAGTACAGAAGAACGTGTTGAACTAAAAACATACAAGAGGAGCTAGTTGGAATAGGTGGGTGGCCACCAATATCCACCTGGATCAATGCCCCATATGCCCTGAATGTTGAATGCTCTGGATGGGCTTGGATGTTGGATTTCTTGGATGTTGGATGGACCAGATGTCTTGGATGGTTCCGGATGCTTGGACAATTTGATTTGAATTTATTTTTTTTATTGTTATTTTTTTAATTATTTTTTAGTTATTTATTAATTTTTTATTGAACTTTATTATTTTTAATTTTATTAGGATGTCTATCCATGCATCCAAATGTTTCACACTTGTGACATTTTTTTTTCTCCCAGATGTCAGATGTCCCGGATTTGGGTCTTGGATATGCACGTCTGTGAAATCAAAATATTAGTGTGGGATCCACATTCTATTCTTCCTGTAGCTTCATGTACAAATTATTATGAGTGGAAAAAACAACATAAAATCATCAAAATGCCTTCCCACAATGCATGTGGGATAAGTAATAAACTCATAAATCAACGGTCTAGAATTAATGTTGTTTTAGATTTATGGATATAAATTGTGTATGGAGTTTTTGAAACGTCCAACGTTTCGAGTAGATACTCCACCCATGATTAGGGACTATTGATGGGGGAGTGTTCATTTGAAATATTGGACATTTAAAAAACTCCATACATAGTTTATATCCAGAAATCTAAAATAACATTATGAGGAACTGTGAAAACCTGCATACTTTGGGTCTAGAATTTATCTGAAAACGAAATCAATGGTTGTTGAGTGCTAACTTCCGAGAGCCATATCTTGAGTTTTAGAAGGCCAAATTAAACAAGAAATAACTTGTTGGAAAGTTGAGAATGTGAAGAACATTTTGTGTACATTATTTTTGATAAATCTACTGTAAAATTTTCAAGAAAAAATAAAAGAAAAAGAGGCATGAATTTACTATGTGAAGATTACGAGAATATTTTTAAGTTTGAATTGTTATACTTTTATTTTTTCATAATTATGTTGTTTTATTATTTGGTTGATAAATTATGTTAGTTTTATTTATTATTTGATTTAATTCATATAAAAATAAGCTTGATACGATAGATATGTGTTATGAATATAATTATTTCTTATTAATATTATAGTAATTATTTTAGAAAAATAAAAAAATAAAACTATAATCTTGAATAAAGAAATGGTTTAGCAAATACTTTAATTAATATTCTTCTTATTAACTCATTTCTATTTTATTATTCCGATCAACCTTTCCTTTTAATGATAGTATTAATGATATCTTTCTGAAGATATAAATATTAATAATTATATTTAAATTGTTTTGTGCATGTGACATGTGGAAAAAATAATAAAAGAAAATTTGGAAAAAGGAAGAAACATGTAACCATACAATGGCTAAGGAAGATATTGTATTTGATTTAATAACACTTTTCAGGGAATAATATCGAAGAATGAGTAGAAAGAGAAAAGTAGTTGGAACCAAAGAAAAGAAGGAAGATTAATTATAAAATGCGACTCTTTTTGTGTTGTGGGCGGGTTGTAAACCTTGTAATTAGAATTGATATTTTTATTAGTTTGAATATAATTTTGAAGATCTATGGAATTTGTATACTTATGTAAATGTTTAAGGAAGGATTGAAGACCTGATGATGGATTTTAAATTTGGAATGAAGATTTGTATATTTTTATTAAGTTTAATAAAGGATAGAAGGTTGATGGATTTTTCTTGGATCTGATATTGAAGAACTATTTTTGAAGATTTAATACAAATAAAATATAATTTATGATTAGTTTTTCTTATTGTTTATTTTTGTCAATTATTTTATTAATTTCTCTTCATTATTGAGATTGTTTGATGAAATATGATGTTTTGGTAGTGAATTTGATTGTGGGGAGATACTCTAATATCATTTGTATGTTGAATTTCTTCTCATTCATGTTACTGGAATATGTAGTGTGAATTATGCTGGAAGAATAATGAATTTCTTCTTATTTTCTACTAATGAATTACATGCTTGTGATCAATTTATTTATCACTATTAGATTAAGATTACATATAGGATTGTGTTTGCATAATTAGATAGGACTTCATTTAGGATTTAGGAAATCTTAATGAAAGTCTCCTTTCGAGGAGAAATTTATTTAGTGATAACCAGGCCACATACCGATGGACTTCACCGCGACAAAGAAGTATAGGTCTAATTGGGGCCTTGATCGAGTGATGATCCCCTATTGCAGGAAGAATTTTTATGCCTGTCAAGACTTAGGAACATGCACAAATGCATCACAACCAAACACATTAAGATGTGGAAGAGAAGGATTCTTACCAAACCATACCTCATGTGGAGTTGAGTCGAATATCACTAATAAAGGAGACCTGTACCAAATATTTTACCGTGTCAATTGTCTCTTCCTAGAATTCTTGTACAAGCCCTACACCACGTATGAGCATGCTCCTTTCCTTGTCGATCAACGCCATGTTCATCCTTTCAGCAAATGCATTTTTTGTGCTCTATATGGTGTGGTGTTGTGGCATGCTATGCCATAATGCTCGCAAAGCTACTTAAAGTCCTTTCAACAAAATTCTCCATCATTTTCAATTCTTAGCACCTTGATCTTCATATCTATCTAGTTTTCCACAAGATATTTAAACTCTTTGAATTTCTAGAAAACCTCTGATTTATTCCTTTGGAAATATATCCATGTCTTTCTGAAAAAATCATCTATGAAGGAGACATAATATAGGAATACACCAAGTGAAGGGATTGTTACATGCCCAAACACATCACTATGAATTAATTCTAGAATCCCCTTTTCCCTTGTCGCTTTAGATGGGAACCTAAATTGATTTTGTTTTCCATATATGAAATGTTCACAAAAATCAACATCTAGATTACAATAAGGAAAATCTTCAACCATACCTTTGCATGCCATAGATCGAATTCATTTTTCTAATTGTAGTGCATAGTCGGTTGCATCAACTCAACATGAGTTAAGTCAAGTCTAGTCGAAGTCGAGTCGACTTCAAGAAAAACAATGTTGTTGGATCCATTCAAGTCAACATTCCCTAACAACTTGTATAGGATTCCAATATGAACGCCTTTCATTAATACCATTGCGCCCCTAACCATTTTGCATGTATCCTTATGAAATAGAGTGTGCACTCCTGCATCACTCATCTTGCTGACAGATATTAGGTTTCTTACCAAACCTGGAATATGTAGCACACCTAGAATGGTTCCACTTCTCCCATCCTACAATATCACTTGGACTATTCCCCTTCCAATAATTTTGGTTGTTGATTCATCCCCTAAGAACATATCTCCCCCTTATTATCTCTCATATTCATAGAACCATTCTATGTGAGGTCATCCTGATCTGAATTTGTACTAGTCTACGCCAGGTACACATTGCCTCCTTTATCCAAAGTAGTCTTTCTCTCAATTGATTGTTTCTCGTCGTATCCTGTACCAACTTCTATCACCTTTGACTGGAAATCCCTTTTGTAATTCTTATCTCTACCACATTTCCAACATCTTC
Source organism: Picea engelmannii (assembly GCA_009831015.1). Lineage (NCBI taxonomy): Eukaryota > Viridiplantae > Streptophyta > Pinopsida > Pinales > Pinaceae > Picea > Picea engelmannii. The sequence goes on from ML777949.1 coordinate 146,695, forward strand.
TCATCAACTAAAATGAATATTTAGATCTACCCTTCGACTTATACTTTCTACCATAGAATCTTATTTTATCTCTGTCAATCAGTCAACCTCTTACCATCAAGGCATCTTTGGTCGATCCTTCCATGTTCTTCCATTTCATTTCTTATAATAATAGGTATGCAACCACATCTTCCAGAACCAGTGTGGTCAAATTACTCCATATAGCCACAACTAATCTACCTCGGGAGTCTGGCAAAGAACATAATAGGATAATACATTTCTTCTCCTCATTGATTTTAATATGCACATACTATAACTGGATTATTACAATATTGAATGCATTTAGATGCTCAAATACTGAGCTCTCATTACTCATCCTCAAAAGATATAGATTCTTCCGAAGTAATATATTTTTTACCAGAGATTTCAACTGGTACAAGATTCCCAACTTATCCCATAGTTTCTTGGTCGAGTATTCACCTAAGACATTCAAAAACATGGAATGCAAGACAAAGTCGAATCATACTCCTTTACCTTCTCTTGAGTTTCGCCCATTATTCCCTTGACATACCTATTGGAATGGTACCCAGAAATACCACTTCCCACCGTTCTCAATCTACAAGGAAATATTCAATTTTAAGCTTCCAAAGCTCAAAATTTTGGCCATTGAATTTTTCGATCTCTATCCTCAAACTACTTGCCATTCTTTCAAGAACAAATTTAAATATATCTGACTTACAAATCTCACTAGACCTAGGATTTAGCTCAAATCCAAGATCTATTCATCTAAGTTCTGATACCACACGTATCAAAATGACTTAGCTTGGCTCTAATACCACATTTTAGGAAATAAACATCCACACTAAACCTAATAGGAAAGATAAGACATATTTAAACAAGAAAAATAAATGAAAAACATAGCACACAAATATTTTTCCCTGGAAATCCAACTGGGAAAACCAACATTCCTAGAGCATCTTTCTCCTTGTTGTCGTATTCCTTCATAATAAAGAGTTACATGATTGACCTTGTTCTACACCTAAGACACAATCACCATCATACTCTCTGGTTTTACACAAGAAAAACCCAACAACCAATCTGGATTACATCTACATGACCAAAAACCTATAAAGATTGATTAACATAATACAATTAAAACACCCATTATTTATAGGTTTTACATAATGAAAAACCCTAAATCATGGCACCCAAAAATGGTTATATATCCATGCAGATGATTGGTTGCAAATCCCATGAATATTGGGATTATGTTACAGTTGGTTTTCAGTTGGTTTTCACTCGACCTCCTATCGTCTGACCTTTAAAATTCATGTTGATCACTTCGAATTCGACTTCCCGGTCGATCACTTCAACATTCGACTTGATCGTCAACTCAACTTAATACGTTAGTTGACTTATCACCCAATCGATCGATCTCGACTAGCGAATCGATTGATTGTTCTATTACTACAAATAATATAACAACCCAACATTGGAGAGGTCCACTTTGAGTACCATCGATATTTGATATTGGTTGAGTGTAGGATTTCCTATCCTATCACAAGTTTCTCATGGATTTTTCTTCCTTTCGTAAACTCAAACTACTCTCCAAAAAATTGTTTTGATAAAAAAAAAATAGTCTTATGGCTATCATCTTTGAAATTATTTTGTATATATAATTGCATAAGGATATTGGATGAAATTTTTCAGAAGTAGTCAGATTGTCTTCTTTTGGGATTAAAGCAATGAAGGTAGTATTAAAATCCCCAAGCATTTTTTTTTGTGTTTCTAGTTATCTCCACCACCCGTATTAAGTCTTGTTTAATGAATTCACAACATCCAAGGACGAATTCCATAGGTAAGTCATTTGGCCTTGAGATTTTATCCCTTTGGAAGCTCTGTAAAGTTTGGAGCAATTCGTCTTTCCCAACTTATTTTATCGACTCCAAATTATCTTCATTGTTTATAAAACTGGGAAAAGATTTGGAGAGCCTTATTACTTTAGCAATTGTGGCCCATGAGTCTTCTTTGAAGAGAGTGGAGAAATAGTAGACTCCTTCATCTACTATGTCTTTAAAATTTGTAGCCCACGTGTTATTTCCTTTGTCAATCTTCTAAACATAGTTTATATGTTTCTTCCATTTGCATAATGATGAAAAAAATGGAGTTTTCATCACTTGCTTGTAGTCAGAGGGTCATACTCTTGAGCCTCCATTCCTTTTGTTTCTTCACCAAGGTATTCCTCTCTTTTTCTTCCCATTGATTTACTTCTAACTTGTGAGTCTTATTCAGGTATCCAAATCTGTCACTGCTATACAGGGTCTCCAGACTTAACTCCACCTCTTTTAGAATCTTTTTATCCTTTTGTTTTTTGTTCTTAACCCATTGGGCTACAACCTTCTTTAATTTTTGCAGATTTTGTTGAATTTTTTATTTTATTTTTTATCCTTAATCCATTGGGTTGCAACCTTGTTTATTTATTTCATATTTTTTTGAGATTGAATTGGAACAGATTCTCTTATATTATCATCACAAGGCTTCCAAACATTCTTTAATATTGTTTACAAAATTTTCCTCCTTTAATCATTCTAAATTTCAAGGTTTTTTTTGGTTGAAACCACTTCTAACACAACAAGGTTATGGTTTGAGTCCCCTCCCAAGACTACACTCTCTCACATGAATTAACTTCATTAGGAATGAAGATATTTATTTTATAAAGATTATTAAATTTTTTATTTTTATTATGTTAATGTTTAATATATATTACTTTTAAATTAAATTACTACCGACCCTCTCACATGAATAACTTCATTGAGGAATCAAGATATTTTTTAAATTAAATTACTACCCACTCTCTCACATGAATAACTTCATTGAGGAATCAAGATATTTTTTAAATTAAATTACTACCCACTCTCTCACATGAATAACTTCATTGAGGAATCAAGATATTATTTTATAAAGATTATTAAATTTTTAATTTTTATTATGTTAATGTTTAATATATATTAATTCTAATTTAATTTAGATTATGTACACAATATAATTTTGTTTAAGGTAAAACTTCTTTTTAATGTTCAAAATCACTGGGAGAAAATATAGAGAAACCCTACAGACGCAGCCGCAGGAGAAACTAGGGCCACCGGCCACCAGGGCCGAACCATTTTTTCCCTCAGCCTGTTGCAACTGCTGAAGGGAAAGATTCATCTGGAGGGTGTGGCGCTCGGCTTTCTTCGAAAAGGAGCGTCGGCGCTGATATACAGGACGAGAGGAGCGTTTTGTTTTTTAAAAGCGCAGGTTTTCAAGGAGAGCACCGAGAGCGAGCCAGCGCCTCTCTACTGCCCAAAGGGGGCGCCAGGCCTGTAGTGGCCTTACGCTCGGTTCGTTCTTGTTCTTCAGCGCTCCCGAGTCCCTTCACAGAAGCGCCGACATATAAAGACCAAACAAACACGTCCTTGTCTCAGTTGAGTATGGTTTCATAGCTCAAGCGATCGCCGATCCTGGGGAAGACCTAGCCGCCGGCCCTGCCTTGCGCCCCTGGCAGCAGGCCAGCGATTCCATAGCTGCTCCAGAAGATCCCTCAGTCGACCTGTCCGATCGGAGTCCCTGGTCTTTTGGGAGTTAGTCTGCGTCCCCGTGGATGTAGAGCTATAGAAGAGCTTCACCAATGGACTCCAGCGGGGGCTCTGCCCCTCCTCTCATCCTGCCTCAGGAGATCTCAGCCTTTAAAGCACTGATTGTTGCAACACCAAAGCGCCCTCTATCGGCCAGCCAGCAAAAGTTCGTAAAGAAACTAGATTCGATCCCCACGGTTTCTCTTCTCGAAGAAGAGACATGCAAAGCTGCACTGAATCTCGCTGAGAGAGGGCTAATCGGCCAGTTCACTGGCCTCTGGCCGTCCCCAAAGTTGGTAGAGGTTTGGACACAAAGAAACTGGTCACCCCTAATTAAAGAGGGAGTCAAGAGTTATTTTGCGGGCAAGGGGTTCTTCATATTCGTCTTCGAAAACCCGGAAGACAGAAGTTTAATCTTCAGAAATGGCCCTTACTTCATGGGTCCACAAGGATTGTACTTAAACAAATGGTCTCCTGACTTCGATCCCACTCAGGATGTGCCCT
>ML777949.1:155892-230724 GCA_009831015.1 Picea engelmannii
TTACAATATTAACTATGATATAATTTATATTTTATGTGAGTATAAATTAATTACCATTAACATTATGAATTTATGTGATTATAAATTGACAATAAAAAAATACGTTGTTTATGAAAAAAGACATTTACACTTTGATTTTAGATATTTTAAAGTACTTGTAAATGAATAGTTATAGAATTTAAAAACTTTGTTGACTACCCACTCTCTCACATGAATAACTTCACTCATGAATCAAGATATTTATTTTATAAAGATTATTAAAATTTTAATTTTTATTATGTTAATGTTTAATATATATTACTTTCAAATTAAATTACTACCCACTAATGGACAATGAAAAAATAAACTATTTATGAAAAAAAGACATCTAAACTTTGATTTTAGATACTTTAAAGTACTTGTAAATGAATATGAATAGTTACAAAATTTAGAAACTTTGTTTATAAATTTTGATATTTATTATTATAAATATTAATGTGTTGATAAATAGATAACTACAAAATTAACTATTTATGAAAAAAATCATTTTAACTTTGATTTTAAATATTTAAAAGATTTATTAGTATAAATATTAATGTATGTTGATAAATTGATAATTACATAATTAAATATTTATTAACTATTTATGAAAAAAATCATTTTGATTTTGATTTTAAATATTTAAAAGCATTATTTGATATTCATTTTATGAAATGGATAAAGTATTCTATCTTTAAAAGTGGGGATAAAAATACTTATCCATAGATTTGGAGGGTGCAAGTCGATTTTGCGACCTCAGTTTTGCAGGTTTTAAGTTTTCTCGGGGAGTAGAATGGTTACCAAAGGGGGGGGGAGAGGGACTCCCTCCTATAGGCAAGTTGTGGTNGGGGGGGGGGGGTTCAAGGCCCAACTCTTGGGAGCTTCTTGATTTGTGTCAGATGCGCTAGGAGAGGACAGGAATGAGAAAAGAGGACAAGAAGGAGAGGAGAATAATGAGAACCAAAGCAAGGAGATAGACCCAACACATCCAATGGGGGTGGGAGGAAACAATTCATGGAAACCAAAAGAGATAATGATTCCAAAAGTGGTTCTAGAAGATCCGCAGACACAAGAATACAAAAATCAAATGAGGGTGCATGTCTTGATTCACAAGTTTATGGGCCTATGGCCAACTGAAAAAATCCTACGAAGTTGGATCAAATATCATTGGAAACCATGCAGAGAGGTGGACCTACACCTAGGATCAAAAGGTTTCTTCACAACTGTCTTCATGAATCTAGAGGACAGAGACAAGGTTTTTGGAGGGCCCTACTTTCATGCCTCAGTCGGGCTGTATATGAGACCCTGGAAGGAAAATTTCTCCCCAGAAAAGGAGAACTTTAAGTGTCTGTCAGTCTGAATCAAACTTTATTCCCTATCGTTATAATATTGGATACCTACCACCTTCGAGGAAATATGGAATAAGATGGGAAAATTTGTGAAGGCATCAGACACAACCTTAAAAGGAAAGTACATCTCCTTTGAAAGAATTTGTATTGATATGGACATCTCGGGTGCACTCCCGGAAGCAATATTCTTGGAGTTTAGGGATGAGGAATGGATCCAAAATTTTAATTATGAACAGATCTCGTTTAGATGTAGGAAATGTAATGAACACAAACATATATTCAGGGAATGCTCACTCAGCAAAATAATGGAGCATTCTAAAACAAAAAAACACCAAGATGATGAAGGTTTTTTTCGGCCAATTACAAAGGTAAAGGAAATAGATGACAACCCCCCTCCCAACAGGAAATATAGAATCAAAGAACATCTTCGAAGGCCTGGTAGAGAACCAAACTCAGGACGGAGACACTAGACAGGAGAAGAAAGGGGAGAAGGAGACTGGAAGGAAGGAGGAAAATAAGGAAATGGAGAATCAACCATCTCATGACACCTCCAAAAATTATAGAGGATCGACAGGAGACAGAAATCCTGACATAAACACTCCAATGCAGGAAGGGGATCGAGATTCTGAAATGACACCCAGTGAGATCAGAATGGAGGATCTAGATCTTCTTAACATTGTGGAAAGGGAAAGGATTGACCTTCAGAATATTTTGGACCAATGGAAAAAACAAGGTATGGACACCATCCCTTTGGACCAACTGGATCATATCCGGTATCTCTTCCTAATGGGGGACAAGGAAAAGTATAGAGGAATCAAACACATGCATGGAGAGATAGGAAACTTGGGTATCAAACCGGGGGACAACTAACACCCTCAGTCACCAAAGAAATCTAAGAGAAAGAAGGGTAGAAAACCCAACAATTTTGTGCTACAGGAACTGGGAGCGCTTCTGATAAATTTTGGTAAGATCAAAACATTTTTCCCTACCTCCCACCCCCCAACCCGGTATAAAATGAGGGTTATAACTTGGAATATAAGAGGCTTGAATAGCCCTAGGAAACAAAAAATTCTCAAAAATAAGTTAAAAATGGAAAAACCAGATATTTGTTTTATTAAGGAAACTAAATGTACAACTGAGAAGTTGTTATAAATAAGTGGGAAAAGTTGGAATACCTACAATTTTTTAGATATTTATACTCAAAATTAGGTCAGGGGCATCCTCACCTTGTGGAACCCTCAAAAGGTAGACTTGATCTCGACAGAAACTACAAGTCATTATTTATCTGTAAATTTGCAAGTTATAGGGACTCCAAACAAGGTCATGTGCACTAATGTGTATGACCCCCAACTTCTGGATGATAAGAAAATAATGATGAAAGCCTTAGAAAACCTTAGAGAACAAAATATGAATTCTCACTGGATTTTAGTAGGTGATTTCCATATAATTGTCACTCTAGCTGAGAAGAAAGGGGGAGTCTGAAGATTGGATAGGAATGTTGAGGTATTTTCAGCCTTTATAGAAAAAACAAACCTAGTAGATATCATAACTAGTAGTGGACATTTTACATGGAACAACAAGAGATCCTTTTATAACCAGGTAGCATCGAGGTTAGATAGATTTTTAATCTCATAATATTTTTTAATGCAAGGTATTGACATGGAATGAAACATCCTTCTGTCGGGGGGCTCGGATCATTGGCATGTTCTATTGGAGGAAAACTTTTAAGGAACCCCAAAAAATATACCTTTCTGTTTTGAGATTTTTTGGACAGAGCACCCAACCTTCAAGGAGAATATTAAGATTTGGTGGAAAGAGGACATCCAATAACAAGGGACATAAATATTTAGACTTCAGGGCAGATTAAAACATATAAAGAAAAAATTAAAACAATGGAATCAAGAAGTCTTCGGGAACATTGACCAAGAAAAAAATGATCTAGAAGAAAAGATGGACCGGCTCCAGGAATTATGTATTCAAGAGGGATACAATGAGGAGTGGAAAGAGGAGGAGAACTAATTGCATCAGGAATGGGAGAAAAGATGTAAGCAAGAGGAATATTATGGAGACAAAAATCTAGATTTGAGTGGTTAAAGGAAGGGGAGAAAAACACAAAGTTCTTCCACAAGTCGACAATAACACACAAGAATCCTAATAGAATCTTGAAAATCTGAGACCATGAAGGTATAGATTGAGAATCCCATCATAAAATTGAAAACAATCTCATTCATGAATTTTAGGACATAGATAGAGAACCCAACATAGACCAATCAGAGGCTATTGAAAGAATTTTGAGGCATATTATGAGATTGGTTACAAAGGAACATAATCAAAATCTAAGAAAACCAATCTCGCCAGAGGAGGTTGACCAAGTGGTTCAAGAGATGCCAAATGGAAAGGCCCCAGGACCTGATGGCTTCACAATGGAATTCTTCAAATCCTATTGGGATGTGGTAAAACATGACATCTATGGTATAGTGGAGGATTCAAGACACTCTTCCTCTATTCTTAAAGCTTTGAATTCTACTTTAATCAACCCTGATCCCAAAAGAAGGTGAAGCGAGAATTCTGGACCATTTTAGACCGATAGCCCTATGTAATGTGGTGTACAAGATAATCTCAAAAGTTGTTAAAAATAAATTGAAACCTCTCCTTCCCATTCTGATCTCAAAGGAATAGTCAAGCTTCGTGGAAGGTAGGAAAATTTTATACAACATTATTCAAGATCACAAAATAATCCACACCTTGAAAAGTAGGAAAAAAGAAGGCATGATAATACAACTGGATTCTTCCTAAGCATATGACAAACTAAGCTGGCATTATATGGAAAAAACCATGGAAGCCTATGGATTTTATAATCATTGGATAAAATGGGTAATGACTTTGGTGTCCATGACTAGTTTCTCAATACTGGTTAATGGAGCCCTGAAAAAACCTTTCTACCCATCCCAAGGTCTCAGAAAAGGGGTTCACTTATCCCCTTTCTTGTTCATACTTATGATGGAAGGTTTGAGTAGATCTATCAAAGTTGCATCTGCTGAAGGAACTATAAAAGGTCTTCAACTGTATAAAGACAACCCCACAATAACTCATCAACAATTTGTTGATGACACAATGCTTCATGGAATTATGACAGTCAAACAAGCAACAAATTATAAGGAAATATTAGCCAACTTTGGAGAAGCTTCAAGTACAAAAATAAATCAATCCAAATCCATGATTTACATTTTTAACACAAACATTGCAGTTAAAAGGAACCTTTCCAACATCTTGGGTTTTGAGAGGAAGACCCTCCTTACTAACTATTTGGGAGTGCCCCTAATGGATCAGGTAGGTAAGAAATAAACCTGGGAAACTATTATAAACAAATTGCAATATAAAGTCAAAAGATGGACCTACCGAACGCTAAACTTTGCAGGTCAACTAGTTCTCACAAAGGTTGTTTTATAAGCTATTCTAACATATTACTGTCAATTTTCCAAGCTCCAATGGGAATTTTACAAAAAATCAGAGCTATACAGAGGAAATTCTTATGGAGAGGTGCAGAGGACAAGAAGAAATGGGTGCTTGTGGCCTGGGAGAAACTATGCTTGCCAAAAACAAAAGGCGGATTTGGTTTGCAAGACCCACAAACAACAAACGCCACTTATGGAGAAAAAATTTGGTGGAGATGGGTCAAAGATAGTTCATCCCCATGGGAAAACCTGTGGAAAGTAAAATATGCCCCTGGTAGTACCCCTCAGGACCTTATTCATTTCACACGTGCAAGGGAGGGTTTGGCCATTTGGAATTTGTCTTGGAGAAATAAAAATTGGGTTCAGTATCATAGTTTTTGGGAAATTATAAATGGTCAAACAACTAGATTCTGGGAGGACGCATGGCAGCAGGAACCTTGGCTGGAAAACCAAGATATAGAAGGTATTAAACAAGAGCTTCTTAGGCAAGGTAAATTAAAAGTTTTTCAGTATTGGAAACAAAGGGACAACATCCCAAAATGGAGAACTTGGAATGTAATTAAAACTCAAGACATAAATCGGGATTCCCAGTTGGTTAAAGAATTAGAGGAGGAGTTAGGGAAAATAAAGATTAAGTTCTATGTTGAGGAGGACCAACTGCATTGGGGCAGGAAAGATGGAGGATAATTCACTCTGAATGGATCTTGCTACTAGATAGCGGGTCATGACCAAAGAAACATAGAACCCCAATGGGATCGTCTATGGAGCCTCCCCTAGTGGTCGAATATAAAAATATTTAAATGGTTGATCCTACACAAGAAAATCATAACGTGGGAGAACCTAGTTAAAAGAGGCTTGAATGGACCCTCAAGATGCCACCTTTGTGAAGTTCAAGAGGAGACAACAAACCACGTATTGGATGGATGCACATATACAACAGAGGTTTGGGATATAGTATCTATTTTGTACTGACAGACTGATAGAGTGAAGGGTGATATCAGAGCAATTTTTGGGAATTGGAGGGGACACTACAATGAAAATGAAATGGTCAACTTATGTTGGGGATTAACTCCAAGGATAGTCATTTAATCAATATGGAAGGAAATAAATAGGAGAATCCTCAAGAATGAATCCCTCTGTATCACCAAGGTGGTGGATTCTATCAAAACCTAACTAAGGGAGACGGTTCTAGGTAGGAATTTTTCTCTTTCAACGAACAACCTGTCATCCCAAGACCTCTAAGTTTTGCAATTATTACAGCTGAAATATTAGAGTTTCAACATACCTGCGCATCGTGACCCGTAGGTCCATAGTGAAGCCAAAGCTTGGACTCCGCCACTGGTAGTTTTCCTGAAACTAAATTTTGACGGAGCGTCAAAAGGAAATCCCGGAAAGGATGGTGTGGGGGGAGTGATCAGAGACAACAAAGGGAAAATAGTTCGTCTTTATGTAGCCAATGTCAGGAACAAAACAAATAATGCAGCAGAGTTTTGTGCTTTGGAATAGGGGTTGGAGATTTTGATAAGAGAAGGCCATGTCAATGTTACAGTTGAAGGAGACTCAACTTTGGTTATAGGAACAGTGAAAATATTATAGTGTGGAACCAACATTGGCAAGCTAATAAAACACTGACGCCTAGATAATCACATAGATGAAAACGAGTGCCAATCAAATCTGGAGTGGGACCCGGAAGGGACAGAGTAAATAGTCCATATGGCATATAGACCTCATGCGTCGATTTGACATGATGGGGATGGCAAGGCAGATATAGGTACAAGTTAGAAGGGAGTTTAAAGTAGTTAGTTTTGGAGGCAGTTACAAGTTATGCCAAGACAATCATAAGAAAAAGAGACGAGCAAATTTGGGGGGGTCGGTTTGGAGCATAGCTCTTCCTTAAAGGATCAGGTCATACCTAAAAGGACTAGACGTCGTGCTCGCAACAAGGGAAATGACAGGTGAAGTGCCAAAAGAAGGATAATGACATGAGGAGCCACGTTTGGTATTCATTGCGACTGTATTCATCGCATTAAGGGAGAATCATTCAGAGATATTAACAATCATGCAAGAGTTTGTTATATTCATGTTTTCATCTTGGTTACCCACACCTCACAGAGATCAGGTTTTCGTTATGGTTTTTGTTTGTGCAGGAGGTAGTTTAGTGTTTTTGAGCTAAGTGTGCGCCAGAGGATTAGAGAGAGGAGAGTATAGCAAGATGACGCGCATGAAATATACCACTAGAAAAGGTATCCCACTCGGGGATTCCCAACCAGAGAGTTCCCGATAAAAGACAAGGATTGAGAACGCAATAAGGGATGTTGCTAGGATGTATCAATCCACAGTACCACAGAAAGGAAAAGAAGCAGTGGAAAAATGGGAGGAGGAGCTTAAGGTGGAATTTGAGAGAAAAAATAAAAACAAAGTTGCTCAGGAGGTGGACTGGATTATTGATACAGGGACAACTCGCACTCGAGAGACCTTCTATTACAAAACTCTCGAGATGGTGTGTCATACAAAGATGTTGATAGGAAAAGTGAAGGTAGACCACGAGGAAATTTGTATGGAGGACCAGCGGGAGTTGAAATCCTTGGTGGAAGATATCCAACATCGCGTTAGTGGGTTGGAGACCATAGTAAAGTTGTTGCTAGAAATTGGAAAAAAACAGTAGAATAAGCAAGAGAGAATGGCAACATAGTTCCACTTGTACCTGAGGTATGTCCACCACATGGAAATTACACCTGCGAACGACCATGGTGCACCAGCTCAAATCTAAAAGGTCTAGATCGCGTCTCCCAAGGAGGAAAACAAGATTCAAGCTAGAGGAGCAGCAGATCGGCCCTTGGTTCTCTAGTTTTAGACTTAAAGAACAATTTAAAAGCTCTACCTAGAGTATAGTAGTTTTAGTCAGTCTGGTTCCAGTAGTTTATTAGTAGTTTTTTTTTTCAATCTGGAAGCTTGTAATATGTCTAGTGTCTAAAGCATTAGTTTCATTTTCAAAGGGTAGATGACTCTAAAGTTTCTAGATTCTGGATAAACTTAGAAAAAACAGTGACAATTTACTGTTGATCTAGTTTCCTTTTTAGTAGACCAACGACATATATTTGTACAATATTTTTTGAGGAAGTAATATATATATATATATATATATAATCACTTGTAAATAAACAATTACATAATTTTAAAATTTTATTAAAAATTTTGATATTTATTATTGTAAATATTGATGAAGTATTTGATACTTATTATTCACATTGATGAAGAATATTGATAACTATATATGAAACAATTCATTTTAACTTTGATTTTAAATATTTAAAAGATTTATTATTATAAATACTAATGTTAATGTGTGTTGATAAATTCATAACTACAAAATTAACTATTTATTAATTATTTATGAAAAAAATCATTTTAATTTTGATTTTAAATATTTAAAAGCACTTGTAAATGAATAATTACACAATTTCAAAATTTTATTAAATATTTTGATATTTATTATTGTAAATATTGATGAAGTATTTGATATTTCTTGTGCTATTATTGTAAAAATTGATAAAGTGTATGATATTTTTATTATTTGCAACTGCTCTGAAAATGAAGTTCCATGAGGTTTCGAGTTCAATTTCCACCGACTTACAATGTGTGTCGCACACATGGAGGTTATAGTGGTAGCAGTTGGATAACATGGCCACGTGTAACGCGAGCACGTGCCCAACTAGTTGTTGATTCCTCCAGACATAAAAAATAATAATAATAATAATAAATAAATAAATAAAAATATTTTGTAAAGTTTAATATAAAAAAATATTTTGTAAAGTTTAATTTAAAATATTTATTTTATAAAAAATAAAAAAATTTAATTTGAAGTTATATATATATATATATATATATATAATTTAGATTTTAATTAAATTATAAATTTAATTATCATAATTTTTATATAATAAAAATTTTATATTAATTTTATATAATTTTATACTATGATAATGATTCTCTAAGACCAAATTAGTAATAGTGTCTAATTTTGTTTTTAACGAAGACTATATAATTGTTACTAATTTTGTGTTTGATTAAAAAAAAAAATGTTAAATTAAAGAAGTGTTTAAGGATAAATGTATAGTTTTTTTTTTTTCCAAGAGAAATTACTCGATTTTATATAAGGTATAAAAACATTTACAATATCTCAGTAGCCAGACAAAGCCGAGATCACATGAGCCAATACAGGACTGGACATGCAATATAATGGTTGAAGCAGTCAGGCAAAAAAAGAATCTATATATCCAGAAACGATACAGCTAACGCAATTCTGTAAATCACAAGGCATGATCGATATTAGTCGGGCATAGCCTCGACCCAAAGACACCAGCCTCCAACACACTGTCTCGAGAATGGATCCCGGCACAATCAAAAGAAAATTTGTAGCACAGATGAAAGACCGGTTTGTCAATTGCCCATGAGGAAAAGGCACCACAACATAATCTGGTAGAATGCGCTGCTCCATCAAAAAAAGCCACAGCGTAGCCTGCCGGAAGGATATAATCGACCTTTTTGTGAAGATGCGCCAAGTCTGTAGCCTGCTACCAATGGAAAGAAACAAGTGTTCTATGACAGACCGCCCGATGAGATGGGAAAGCATCCTCAAAGAGCACCTTATTATGCTCTAGCCAAATGTGCCAGCAAACTAGCACTGCCAGGGTAGGAGGCGCATTTTGAACATGTGAACATATTAAACAATGTGAAATAAAAAATGTAAAGTAACAAATAAATGTTAAATTAAAGAATGTCATTTAACTAACAAGGATATATGTATAACATGTGAAATATTAAACACTGAAATTAAAAGTAAAGTAAGATTATAAAATTTTATACGAATGTAATAGAAATTAGAAACACGGTTGTAAATTAGGATTAAATTTTTTGATATGGAAGTAATAGAAATTTGAAATTTGATTTAGTTTGAATTGGATTTAATTTGGGTAGTTGAGATAAATTGGATTTAGTGAGGGTAAATAATATTTAAATTGGATTTAGTTTGAGAGGTAAATTGGATTAAAATTAAAAATTTGAAATATTGTTGTGAATTGGATTTAATTTGAATTGGATTTAGTTTGGGGTAAATTAGATTTAAATTGGATTTAGTTTGGGTAGTTAGGATAAATTGGAAAAAAAAATAAAAAAAAGGTAAGTGAGAAAGTATTGTACTCCCTGCAATGAAGTTTCACATAGAAACATACATGTGCATCGTGACCCGTAGGTCCATAGTGAAGCCAAAGCTTGGACTCCGCCACTGATAGTTTTCCTGAAACTAAATTTTGACGGAGCGTCAAAAGGAAATCCCGGAAAGGATGGTGTGGGAGGAGTGATCAGAGACAACAAAGGGAAAATAGTTCGTCTTTATGTAGCCAATGTCAAGAACAAAACAAATAATGCAGCAGAGTTTTGTGCTTTGGAATAGGGGTTGGAGATTTTGATAAGAGAAGGCCATGTCAATGTTACAGTTGAAGGAGACTCAACTTTGGTTATAGGAACAGTGAAAATATTATAGTGTGGAACCAACATTGGCAAGCTAATAAAGCACTGACGCCTAGATAATCACATAGATGAAAACGAGTGCCAATCAAATCTGGAGTGGGACCCGGAAGGGACAGAGTAAATAGTCCACATGGCATATAGACCTCATGCGTCGATTTGACATGATGGGGATGGCAAGGCAGATATAGGTACAAGTTAGAAGGGAGTTTAAAGTAGTTAGTTTTGGAGGCAGTTACAGGTTAAGCCAAGACAATCATAAGAAAAAGAGGCGAGCAAATTTGGGGGGGRCGGTTTGGARCATAGCTCTTCCTTAAAGGATCGGRTCGTACCTAAAAGGACTAGACGTCGTGCTCRCAACAAGGGAAATGACAGGTGAAGTGCCAAAGGAAGGATAATGACATGAGGAGCCACRTCTGGTATTCATTGCGACTGTATTCATCGCATTAAGGGAGAATCATTCAGAGATATTAACAATCATGCAAGAGTTTGTTATATTCATGTTTTCATCTTGGTTACCCACACCTCACAGAGATTAGGTTTTCGTTATGGTTTTTGTTTGTGCAGGAGGTAGTTTAGTGTTTTTGAGCTAAGTGTGCGCCAGAGGATTAGAGAGAGGAGAGGATAGCAAGATGACACGCATGAAATATACCACTAGAAAAGGTATCCCACTCGGGGACTCCCAACCAGAGAGTTCCCGAAAAAAGACAAGGATTGAGAACGCAATAAGGGATGTTGCTAGGATGTATCAATCCACAGTACCACAGAAAGGAAAAGAAGCAGTGGAAAAATGGGAGGAGGAGCTTAAGGTGGAATTTGAGAGAAAAAATAAAAACAAAGTTGCTCAGGAGGTGGGCTGGATTATTGATACGGGGACAACTCGCACCCGAGAGACCCTCTATTACAAAACTCTCGAGATGGTGTGTCATACAAAGATGTTGATAGGAAAAGTGAATGTAGACCACGAGGAAATTTGTATGGAGGACCAGCGGGAGCTGAAGTCCTTGGTGGAAGATATCCAGCGTCGCGTTAATGGGTTGGAGACCATAGTAAAGTTGTTGCTAGAAATCGGAAAAAAACGGTAGAATAAGCAAGAGAGAATGGCAACACAGTTCCACTTGTACCTGAGGTATGTCCACCACATGGAAATTACACCTGCGAACGACCATGGTGCACCAGCTCACATCTAAAAGGTCTAGATCACGTCTCCCAAGAAGGAAAGCAAGATTCAAGCTAGAGGAGCAGCGGATCGGCCCTTGGTTCTCTAGCTTTAGACTTAAAGAACAATTTAAAAGCTCTACCTAGAGTATAGTAGTTTTAGTCAGTCTGGTTCCAGTAGTTTATTAGTAGTTTTTTTTTTCAATTTGGAAGCTTGTAATATGTCTAGTGTCTAAAACATTAGTTTCATTTTTAAAGGGTAGATGACTCTAAAGTCTCTAGATTCTGGATAAACTTGGAAAAAACAGTGACAGTTTATTGTTGATTTAGTTTCCTTTTTAATAGACCAACGACATATATTTGTATGATATTTTTTGAGGAAGTAATATATATATATATATATATATATATATATATATAAACAATTACATAATTTAAAAATTTTGATATTTATTATTGTAAATATTGATGAAGTATTTGATACTTATTATTCACATTGATGAAGAATATTGATAACTATATGAAACAATTCATTTTAACTTTGATTTTAAATATTTAAAAGATTTATTATTATAAATACTAATGTGTGTTGATAAATTCATAACTACATAATTAACTATTTATGAAAAAAATTATTTTAATTTTGATTTTAAATATTTAAAAGCACTTGTAAATGAATAATTACACAATTTTAAAATTTTATTAAAGATTTTGATATTCATTATTGTTAATATTGATAAAGTATTTGATACTTCTTGTGCTATTATTGTAAAAATTAAAATTTTATTAAAGATTTTGATATTCATTATTGTTAATATTGATAAAGTATTTGATACTTCTTGTGCTATTATTGTAAAAATTGATAAAGTATATGATATTTTTATTATTTGTTGAAATATTAATATTTTGTAAAGTTTAATATAAAAAAATATTTTGTAAAGTTTAATTTAAAATATTTATTTTATAAAAAATAAAAAAATTTAATTTGAAATTATATATATATATATATATATATATATATATAATTTAAATTTTAATTAAATTATAAATTAAATTATCATAATTTTTATATAATAAAATTTTTATATTAATTTTATATAATTTTATACTATTATAATGATTCTCTAAGACCAAATTAGTAATAGTGTCTAATTTTGTTTTTAACGAAGACTATATAATTGTTACTAATTTTGTGTTTGATTAAAAAAAAAAATGTTAAATTAAAGAAGTGCTTTAACTACAAGGATAAATGTATAGTTTGTGTGAACATGTGAAATATTAAACAATGTGAAATAAAAAATGTAAAGTAACAAATAAATGTTAAATTAAAGAATGTCATTTAACTAACAAGGATATATGTATAACGTGTGAAATATTAAACACTGAAATTAAAAGTAAAGTAAGATTATAAAATTTTATACGAATGTAATAGAAATTTGAAACACGGTTGTAAATTAGGATTAAATTTTTTGATATGGAAGTAATAGAAATTTGAAATTTGATTTAGTTTGAATTGGATTTAATTTGGGTAGTTGAGATAAATTGGATTTAGTGAGGGTAAATCATATTTAAATTGGATTTAGTTTGAGAGGTAAATTGGATTAAAATTAAAAATTTGAAATATTGTTGTGAATTGGATTTAATTTGAATTGGATTTAGTTTGGGGTAAATTAGATTTAAATTGGATTTAGTTTGGGTAGTTAGGATAAATTTGAAAAAAAATAAAAAATTGGTAAGTGAGAAAGTATTGTACTACTTGCAATGAAGTTTCACATAGAAACATATAGTCCAATGATGCATGGGTTGCCATGAAAGGAAACCAACCCAACTCACTCATTGTTCAAACTTATGATTGTCGTGAAGGTAAAAAATAATATAACATTTGAGTAAGGGGGATGTATTCACTACGATCCAGTTTGTCCATCAAAATATCTACCCTACTAAGAGCTAGAACAGTAAAACTAAAACCAAAACAATACCAGGAACTAAAACTGTTATTAAACATTAGGAGAAACCTGATCATTCTAAGAAGAGGGTTGGTTGCACATCGATGGAGGAATAGCGGTGTGCAATAGGATGGCATCTTGGGCGGACATATCATCAACCAGACGCTAAAGAGCCATGTTAGCATGCAAAGCCATGAGCCAAGAGATGTGTTGGTTCAATTGTTCTATGCTAAATTTCAAATCAGCCACCTTGTTGCGAACTTCAAAGACTAGTTGCAAGGGATTTTCCCTTGAGCAGGAATGACATGGAATAGAATGTGTTGTCTGAAAATCTTCCAAACCAACAAGAGAGGGTCATGAGGGAGAGGAGTTTCAAGAGTCAACTCAACCAACTGGAGAAGAACCATGAATTGGGGTAGTTGTCGACGGAACAAGGGAAGGTTGACGACTGTTGCCCATGGTTGCATAGTCCACTTCATACCACTCAACTCGAAAACCCCATATCATTGCAGCCTCTTGCATGGAAAATGGTATTTTCTCATCAGTGTTGAGGAATGGTGTATTTGTAGTTATGCGCTCAGGGGAGTCGGATGAAACCACTGCACCAACACTCTTCCTATCCATCCTCCTACGAGAGTTACCACCCTAACATGAATGTTTTCTCTCCTGAATTCTCAGCATGAGGCTAGTAAAGCTACCAACAACACCTTTGAGGGTGTATTAGTCTACCAAGCTCGAGTCTTTAAGTAAAGGAAAAGGTATTAGCCAGAGGAAACCATACACAAACAAAACTTCCTCCCATCGTCGATTATGACCTTTCCATAAAACAAGACGAAGATTGTAAAGTGAACACCACAATAACTAGAGTCCAAGCACACTAATTGCCCATCATTTCCATTGTACTAGTGCTCATATGTCTTTCGATCCTCTTGACATAGTCCAAATTCTATAACTTATAATTTAGGATAATAAAAACATTTAAGTCTTACAAAAATAAATAAAAATATAAAAAAATATATAAAACAATAAAAAATACTAAAAATAAATTAGTTTAAATTCGAATAAATGCAATGAAATTTCTTTTTCATATAATTTTTAGAATAGTTTTATTTTATTGTTAATAAAACAAAGGTTTATTTCTGAACCTTTATTATATAGTTTAAAAATGATTTAAATTTTATAAAATTTAGATTTCGTTTAAAATCTTAAGTATAAGCCTTTGTGTTTTCTTTATTATAGGTTTTTTATACCAAAAGGCATTTATTTCGTGTAGATTACATCACGCTCTAGGATCGTTAGATCAAAAGTCTACAATAGATTGCAGCACCCCTCGTGCTCAACATTTAACACAAAGGGGGAGGGGGCTCAAAACTCTACCATAGTTAACCTCCTTTCGAGGTGGCTCCCATCTGCCGATTGCGGCCCAGGGATATGTGGAACTTAGTCTAACCACACCTGACCCCCTGCAATCAACATGGGGCCGACATGTGCCTACTATCAGATCGGTCGACGGAAAAGGTAAAATTTAAACTTTTTGTTATTATTTAATTAATTTTCCACCAATTAAAGATATATGTATAGTTTATGTGAACGTGTGAAATATTAAACTCTGAAATTAAAAAGTAAAGTAAGATTATAAAATTTTATATGAATGTAATAGAAATTTGAAACACGGTTGTAAATTAGGATTAATTTTTTTTATATGGAAGTAATAGAAATTTGAAATTTGATTTAGTTTGAATTGGATTTAGTTTGGGTAGTTGAGATCAATTGGATAGTGAAGGTAAATTATATTTAAATTGGATTTAGTTTGAGAGGTAAATAGGATTTAAATTAAAAATTAAAAACATGGTTGTAAATTGGATTTAATTTGAATTGGATTTAGTTTGGGGTAAATTATATTTAAATTGGATTTAGTTTGGGTAGTTAGGATAAGTTGGAAAAAAAATAAAAAAAAATTGGTAAGTGAGAAAGTATTGTACTACTTCTTATGAAGTTTCACATAGAAACATATAGTCCAATGATGCTTGGGTTGCCATGAAAGGAAACCATCCAACTCACTCATTGTTCAAACTTGTGACTATCGTGAAGGTAAAAAATAATACAACATTTGAGTAAGGGGGATGCATTCACTACGATCTAGTTTGTCCATCAAAATATCTACCATACTAAGAGCTAGATAATAAAACTAAAACCAAAACAATACCAAGAACTAAAATCGTTATTAAACATTAGGAGAAACCTAATCATTCTAAGAAGAGGGTGGGTTGCCCATCGACGGAGGAATGAGGACGTGCAATAGGATGGCATCTTGGGTGGACATATCAGAAACCAGATGTTGGAGATCCATGTTGGCATGCAAATCCACGATCCAGGAGATGCGTTGGTTCAATTGTTCTATGCTAAATTTCAAATCAGCCACCTTGTTGTGAACTTCGAAGATTAGTTACAAGGGCTTTTCCCTTGAGCAAGAATGACATGGAATAGAATGTGTTGTCTGAAAATATTATAAATCAACAAGAGAGGGTCATGAGGGAGAGAAGGAGTTTCGAGAGTCAACTGAGCCAACTGGAGAAGAACCATGAATTGGGGTAGTTGTCGATGGACCAAGGGAAGGTTGACGACCGTTGTTGGCACAGGCGCAGACCCAGGGTTCAACGCTTCAACAATGCACCAACAAAACCCTAACTACCAGCCCTTTCGGCAACACCTACAAAGCAGATGAAGTCTCACCCGAGGTAGAGGAAGGGGTGGTTGCATACTCAAGTGTCTGCAACCTTAGCTGGGACACAGATCTGTGATTGTACTACTTAATAAAGCACTTAGCACCTTCGGTTCCTTAATATACAATCGTTATCTACTTCGCTGATAAAACATAGCCTCACAGTATTCACATTATCCTACTGTATCCAAGCACTTAGCATAGGTACACAGATCAAATTAAGCATTAAGCACAACCATGTAGATCAGATCTAGCATTTCCCACATATAATAAGAACAAAGCAAGTAGATATATCCAACTACATCAAAGCACTTAGCAAAAGAAGACATAAACTCATTAAGACAAGCACAAAGCATCATAACATAGGATTTACGTGGTTCACCCCTCTCCTAGGGATACATCCACCAACTCTTCTTCTTTATAGTCTTCGGTCAATCGATTACAAGCACAGAGCCTCAAAACCCTTACTCTGCACAGGACAAAAGATCTACGTAGCTCGCTAGATCCCTTTTCCTTTTGTTACAACACTAAGCCTCCTATCGCATCGCACATGGACTTGCACTCAACTCTACAAGTCTTACACAGAATGCACAAAGCCTTGATCACACATATTCAACTCTTGGCACTTAGCCTACATCACATAGATATATCATCCACTACTTCTCCATATGGCCTAGACATCTATATATACATTCAAAATAGGCCTAAACATGGGTAAACCCATGGGCCGACATCCCCTTCTCGTTACATATTCCCAAAAACCCAAAAAAGGGGCCGATATCCCGTGATCTCCACTTTGTCTTGTGCTCCTCCTTCGACAGGCTGTCGAAGTTCCAAAATAGGTCATCATGACCAAGAAATTCCCAAAACTTGGTCAAGGGCCAACAAGCCCCCAACACTCACCTGTGACTTGTCCCGAGTCACTCTGGTCTGAGCAATTCTGCCTCGAACGCCTCGAGCTTGGCTCAAGCTACTTCGACTTGCTGCTTTGTTTTGGCCTCTTGTTCAGTGAACTCCTGAATCACTGCGTTGTTCATTGGTCCTTCTAGGCATTGTTCTGCTATGATGATGAGTTGTTCCAACTCTGTTCCTTGGTTCTCCACCTCTGTAAACAATTGGCATGCCTTATCTTGCACAGGTTGAAGCTGTTGAGTGACTTCCATCACTTTGCTTTGAAGCGTATGGATCCGTTGTTGAGTTTTGCATTGTTCATGAGACCTCTTCATTTTGTCTACAGTTGATAGGGCCTTCAGTTACGCCTATAGTGTATCTGCATGTTGCTTTGCTTCTTGGAGTTGCAACTCCAATGCTTGTAGCTCAGGATTCTCAGTGAGGTTTTCATATATTTCAGCGCTGTGGTTACTCAACTGCTTTCACTCCAAGGCAAGAGCTCTTAATTTGTCAACTGGATTGTGGGAAATGGCTTCCCTTTGGTCTCGTATATCTTGCGGGGTCTCAGGCACAATGCAGAGCTCCAAGTTTGCTATGCATTGTTGGAGCTGCTGGATTACGTCTTCGAGTTGTGCCACCTGTTGTGGAACTTGTTCTTCGGCATTTACTTCAATGACTGTCATAGAGTGAAGTTCCCTGTGGACCATCTCTTGTACTTTGAGTTTCTCTGCAAGAAACTGTTCCTTTTCTTTATGCAGCTGATCTTTTTCTTCATCAAACCTCTCTTGCAAAGTAAGCTTCTCGCGTTCGACAGTACTGTGTTGCTTTAGAAGGTCTTTCGGTGCTTGCGCCAAAGCCTGGGTGGCTTGTGTTGTCTCCTCCTATGCTCGTCAAAGGTGAGATTCGACTGTATCAACGATCCGGTGGAGTTGAGCTGGCTCATATCCCATTTCTGGTGTTCCTGCTAATAGAGGCACAATAGAAATTGCGCGACTGGACTGTAGTGCATGCTACACTTCTTGAAGTTCAACCTTGATCCGATTGAACACCTCCTCCTTCTTAGCTTCTTGCTTCTCTGCTATCTCCAATGAAGCATCATTCAGTGCTGCGATGATGAAGTCGAAGTCGTCTGAAGTGAGGGTGGTATCAAATTTGGTCATGGTTGCTTTTGATTTCTTCCTTGAAGAAGGTTTTGGAGGGGAAACCTTCCTTTTCTTTGAGGGGTCCTCCTCGTCTCTGCGGTGTAACTTCACCTTTCTTCGGTTCAACTTATGTGTCATCTATCTCTTCATCATCACCTCCTTGCTCAGGCGAGATAGAAGAAATCTTCACAGATGCGTTGTCTAAATCAAGGACCTCTTCAGTCTTCTTTGTCTTTCTAGGTCCAGGTATATCCGTCGCAGTTTCTGGACTGTCAACATCGAACATCTCCGCAGGGTTCACTGGAACAAGGAGGTCCACTGACCATTCCTTAGTAATCTCTTCTAAGTCTTCCTCCGTCATCTTGTAGTATGAATGCAGCTGGTGTTTATGCTCATCAACGCGCATTGTGATATAGATGAAATGGCGGTCCGCGCTGAATTTCATCAATGGCCTAAACCTGTGGAGTGTGTTCGGGGTTATAAGAGGCATAGTCATTGTGCGCTGTTGAGATTCTTTCCTAGGATTTAGGGGTAATACCTATTCTTTATCTGGAGTAAGTACTTCAGTATTTTGTGGGTCTCATAATGTTCTTGCAGCTTCGACATCAATGTTTCTAGTGACAACTAGCTTTGATCTGTTCTCCCGTTCTTGAATAAATTGTGTGATCCTTCTAGCCATGAAATATTTTAAGTCTTGTTTCTTTTGCTCCGAGGCTTCTTATTCTTCCTTTCGTCTAGCTTGAGCTCTATCAATCCAAGGTTTTCCTATTAACATGGTAAATGGGGCGTTGTCTTCAATAAACTTAATAATCTCAAAATATTCCTATGTCGAAGTTCCATTAACGTTCATAGGTATCTGAGCGAGCTTCCCACATAAGTTTACCAACTTTCCTCTGAATAGTCCTATTCCTCCTAATGAAGGGATCGTAGCAAGCCTTCCTATAGCTTCCCAAGTTCTTTATGTCATGATATTCACTTGTGTGTCCTCATCTAGAACACAGTCAATGTCAAAGTCCCATATTCTTGCTTCAAGGCACTCCTTGTCTTTAAAAATCTATGATAGTCTAACATGTCGATGGTCATCCAAGGTGTCTTTCATATGTAGTAATGCCTTCTTTGATTCTTTCTGGGGTTATGCTATAGCCTTAGTTTCTGGATCTGTCTTAGGGTTTTCTTGTCTTATGTTCATACTTTCAAGCTTAGCAATCATTTTGGCGCAATCCAACACTTCATGGTCCATAGCCTTACAACAAAGACAACTAGGTCTTCTTCCAAGGCATTCCTTAGCAAGATGTCCTGGTCTTCTGCAACTATAACAGAGGGTCAATCCTCTCTTTCTTTTAAATTATCCCCAGTCTCTCCTGTACTTCGCGCTAGGATCGTATGAGCTAACCTGCAACAATTTCTTTCTATGATCCTGCATCCATTTGTTAGTCCAAACATCTTTTCTATGCATAGGTATAACATATATTTCATGATTCTTATTAGATCTATTCATATCAAACCTTCTTTCATCTATTAGTGCCCTAGTTTTTAAGTTAGGATAGAATCTATCAATCATACCTATATCAATACTCTAGAAATGAAAATTTTCACTTATCTTGCTTTTACAGAGCACAAAGCTTCCAGATCTAAAAATTTTAACTATTCTTACCTTTATCAGAGCACAAAGCTTTATAAGTCAATTGAACACTGCGCACTAGGGCACAGATCTACACACAGATCTTTCACAATTTCAGGATGAATCTTTGCACAGAGCTTCCTCTTTCTCAGTTCCCAACAATCACAGTTTCAGGTCCTGGCAACAGAACCATTTGTTGGCACAGAGGTAGACCCAGGGTTCAATGCTTCAACAACGCACCAACAAAATCCTAACTACCGACCCTTTCGGCAACACCTGCGAAGCAGATGAAATATCACTCGAGGTAGAGGTAGGGGTGGTTGAAGGACTCAAGTGTCTGCAACCTTAGCTGGGACATAGATCTATGATTGTACTGCTTAATAAAGCACTTAGCACCTTCGGTTCCTTAATATACAATCGTTATCTACTTCGCTGATAAAACATAGCCTCGCAGTATTCACATTACCTTATGTATCCAAGCACTTAACATAGGTAAACAAATCAGATTAAGCATTAAGCACAACCATGTAGATCAGATCTAGCATTTCCCACATATAATAAGCACAAAGCAAGTAGATCTATCCAACTACATCAAAGCACTTAGAAAAAGAAGACATAAACTCGTTAAGACAAGCACAAAGCATCATAACACAGGATTTATGTGGCTCACCCCTCTCTTGGGGATTCATCCACCAACTCTTCTTCTTTATAGTCTTTGGTCAATTGATTACAGGCATAGAGCCTCAAAAACCTTACTCTGCATAGGAAAGAAGATCCGCGCAGCTCACTAGATCCCTCTTCCTTGCATTACAACACTAAGCCTCCTATCGCATCGCACAGTGACTTGCACTCAGCTCTACAAGTCTTACACAGAATGCACAAAGCCTTGATCACACATATTCAACTCTTGGCACTTAGCCTACATCACATAGATATATCATCCACTACTTCTCTATATGGCCTAGACATCTATATATACATTCAAAATAGGCCTAAACATGGGTAAACCCATGGGCCGACATCCCCTTCCCGTTACATATTCCCAAAAACCCAAAAAGGGGGCCGAGATCCCATTATCTTCGCTTCATCTTGCGCTCCTCCTTCGACAGGCTGTCGAAGTTCCAAAATAGGTCATCATGACCAAGAAATTCCCAAAACTTGGTCAAGGGCCAACAACTGTCACCCATGGTTGCATAGTCCACTTCATATCACTCAACTCGAAAACCCCATATTCTTGCAGCCTCCTGCATGGAGAATGGTATTTTCTCATCAGTGTTGAGGAATGGTGTATTTGTAGTTATGCGCTCAGGGGAGTTGGATGAGACCACTGCACCAACAATCTTCTAATCCATCCTCCTACGAGAGTTACCACCCAAACATGAACGTTTTCTCTCCCGAATTCTCAGCATGAGGCTAGTAAAGCTACCAACAACACCTTTGAGGGTGTATGAGTCTACCAAACTTGAGCCTTTAAGCAAAGGAAAATGTATTAGCCAGAGGAAAGCATACACAAATAAAACTTCCTCCCATCGTCAATGATGACCTTTCCATAAAACAAGGCGAAGAATGTAGAGTAAACGCCACAATAACTGGAGTCCAAGAACAATAATTGCCCATCATTTCCATTGTACCAGTGCCCATATGCCTTTCGATCCTCTTGTTGTAACATAGTCAAAATTCTTTGACTTATAATTTAGGGATAATAAAAACATTTAAGTCTTGTAAAAATAAATAAAAATATATAAAACAATAAAAAAGACTAAAAATAAATTAGTTTGAATTCAAATAAATGCAATGAAGTTTCTTGTTCATAGGATTTTTAGAATAGTTTTATTTTATTGTTAATAGAACAAAGGTTTATTTCTAAACCTTTATTATATAGTTTAAAAATGCATTTAAGTTTTATAAAATTTAGATTTCGTTTAAAATATTAAGCATAAGCCTTTGTGTTTTCTTTATTATAGTTTTCTAATACCAAAAAGCATTTATTTCATGTAGATTACATCACGCTCTAGGATCATTAGATCAAAAGTCTATAATAGATTGCAACAACCTCCCTGTGCTCGACATTTAACAGAAAGGGGGAGGGGGCTCAAAACTCTACCATAGTTAACCTTCTTTCGGCGTGGTTCCCATCTGTCGAGTGTGGACCATGGATATGTGGAACTTAGTCTAACCACACCTAATCCCCCTTGCAATCAACATGGGACTAACATGTGTCTACTATCAAATCGGTCAGCGGAAAAGGTAAAATTTAAACTTTTTATTATTATTTAATTAATTTTCCACCAATTAAAAAATGACACATATACATATCGGAGGCAAAACTGTGAAAAGATCAAATGTTGGTTTATTTTGTATTAGAAGAGTTCAAGTTCCCAATTAGTAGTTCCTGCAAGATTCACCACTATTACTTCAGTCAGATACCTATCTCAGTCAGCATCCTCCACGGGTAATTTTAAATCATTCTTATTCTTAGCCTACATAAATTAAATCAAAATCAAAATGTAGACATCTCAGCCTACATAAATCAAGAAAAATGTAAACCCCGTAGTGGAAGATCTTGTCAACAAAGATAATGATGTTTTCAATCATGTCTTGTCATTCGATCCCTCTGTACTATACCAGCAAGAAAACTAAGGTTTTCGGGATTTGGTCAACCATTATTATGCATGGCAATCCAACCTCGCCAAATTCATAGTACCTTAGTTTTACCATTTTTCGGAATTTGTAGTGTGGTGTGCTAAAAATTATGTCCCATCTAAGAGATCCCTTATTTCCACAGTTGGGTTTGTTCTCATTGAATTAAATTCTCAAACTATTAATGAGATGATGATATGGCCATTGAATCCTAATAGTGAGCCACTAAACAAACTAGTAGAAGCCAAATATTTCAGAGAACTGGAATTAAAAGATAGGGTTTCTTTGTTACAATCATACCTCTGTACAGGTCGTGAAGTTATGGATGATAGCGTTGTTATTCAATCAAATCTCTTTCCTAAGACTTCTCAAAAAATTATTTAAATGATTTCTATGATATTGGGGAAAAATAATGATTTGATAGTTGATGAGTTTGTGTTGGGGATCATGGTTTCAATCTACCCTATCACATCCAAACCCATCACTAAATTTAACTATACCCAATTTCTATTAGATCAAATCCACTACCAACTATTTGAATTCGAATATCTCATAAGCTTCAGATATTAGTCTTACCTGGTGTTGGCACAAGGGCAGACCCAGGGTTCAACGCTACAACAACACACCAACAAAACCCTAACTACCGACCCTTTCGGCAACACCTGCGAAGCAGATGAAGTCTTACCTGAGGTAGAGGCAGGGGTAGTTGCAGAACTCTCGTGTCTGCAACCTTAGCTGGGACACAGATCTGTGATTACAACACCTTAACAAGCATTTAGAAATTATACTCATCAATATTCAATTCTTAGTTACATCATAGTTAAACCCTAATCACAGTACAACTCAGTGGTCAACCAGATCTGACATCTAGCAGTACTTAGCATGACGAACAAGTCAGATATAGAAGATTCAAGAACTAAACACATGTATATAAGTCATATTTAACATTCATTCGTACTATTAAGCACATAGAATTAACATATCTATCTATCATTCATATATGTTAAAGCACTAAGAAAGTAAACATATAAAGACATCAATACATCACACAAAGCAAAGAAACACAACATGTATGTGGTTCCCCCCCACCCTGGGGTTGTGTCCACCAACTCTTCTCTTCTTTATTATCTTGGATCAATATTCTTACAGGCACTGAGCATCCAAGTTCCACTCCGTAGAGGACAGGAGATCTACGCACCTCACTAGATCCTCCTTCCTTGTGTTACAACACAAAGCACTCCACGGTCTATTACAACCACTTGCACTTAGCTCTATAAGTCTCACATATTATGCACGAAACACATACAGTCCATACTTAGCACTTAGCCTAATATCACACAAATATGCTCTTCCTTATCACTTAGCACAATTTGTAACTATTATCTCTTACATTGCCTAGACATCTATTTATACTTAACAAAATAGGCCTAAACATGGGTAAACCCATGGGCCGACATCCCCTTACCCATTACATAATATCAAATCCCAGAAAGGGCGAAGATCCCGCGATCTCCACTTCATCTTGTGCTCCACCTTCGACAGCCTTTCAAAGTCCCAAAATTAGGTCAAACATGACCGAGAATCCTCAAAACTTGGTCAAGAGACAACATGCCCCCAACACTCACCTATGACTCATCCCGAGTCACTCTGATCTGACTAGTTATGTTTCAAAATCCTTGAGCTTGGCTCGAGCTACTTCGACTTGTTGTTGTGTTGCGACCTCCTATTCAGTGAACTCTTGTATGACTAATTCATTGATAGGTCCTTCGAGGTGTTGTTTAACTGTAGTGACAAACCGCTCCAGTTCCTCTCCTCGGCCTTCGAATTCTGTGAACAGTTGGTAAGCCTCGTATTGTACAGGTTGGAACCTTTAAAGTTACTTCCATAACTCTACTCTGAATAGTATGGACCTGCTACTGGGCAGTGCACTGCTCTTGGGATCACTTCATTATTTCCACATCTAACAGGGGCTTCAACTGTGCCTGTATTGTCTCTACTTGATACTTCGCTTCCTGGAGCTGTGACTCTAGTGCCTTCAATTAAGGATCCTCAGTTATTTTTTCATATGTTTGGGCACTGTGATCACTCAATTTCTTTCATTCCCTGGAAAGTACTTTTATTATTTCGACTACGCTTCGAGTATTTTCTTCCCTTTGGTCCCTTACATCCTGCGGGGTGTCAGGTACAGTTCGAAGCTCTAAATCAATTATTCGTTGCTGTAGCTACTAGACAACTTATGTGAGTTGCTCTACTTGATGCGTGACTCAGTATTTAACCTGTATCTCTAAGCCTGTCACATAGTGGAGGGCTCTATTTACTACTTCTTTTACTTTGAGTTTCTCTACGAGCAACTGTTCTTTCTCTTGCTGCATTTGTGCTTTCTTCGCTTCAAACTTGGCTTGGAGAGAAAACTTTTCATGTTATGCAATTCTGTGTTGTTCTATAATGTCACCTTATACTTGCTTCAAGGTCTGGGTAGCTTGTTCTTCTTCTTCTTGTGCACGACGAAGACGATCTTCGACCACATCAGCTAATCGACGTAGTTGGGTTGGCTCATCCCCCAACTCTGGTTCTCCTGATGATAGGGGCGCAGTGGACACTGCGTGACTGGACTGAAGGGCTTGTTGTACCCCTTGGAACTTGACCTTAATTCTATCATACATTTCCTCCTGCTTAGCTTATTTTTTCTCCACGATTTCCAGCGAAGCGTCGTTGAGGGCTGCTATGATGAAGTCAAAGTCATCAGTATTAAGCACGGTCTTCATCTTGGTCAGGGTGGCTCTCGATTTCTTCCAGGAAGAAGGTTTAAGGGGAGAAACATTCCTCTTCTTTATGGGATTGGTCTCGTCTCTTGGTGTTGTTACTTCGCCTTGCTTCTGTTTAGCTCCTATGCCAATTAGTTCTTCCTCCTCACCCCCTCATTCAGGTGATACTGAAGTAGTCTTTCCTGAGGCACTGCTTAGGTCTTGGACCTCTTTGGTCTTCTTTGTTTTGTTGGGTCTAGGTGTATCATGCATGGTTTCTAGGTTTTTAGGGTCAGACATCTCTGCAGGGTCTGCTGGAATAAGGAGGTATGTTGACCAGTCCTTAGTGATCTCCTCAAGATCCTCTTCTGTGAGCTTGTAGTACAACTGCAGTTGCTCCTTATGTTCATCGACTCTCATTGTGAGGTAGATGAAATGTCGGTCTGCGCAAAACTTCATCAGAGGTCAGAATATATGTAAGGTGTTTGGATTCATGCGAGGTTCTGCTTCTATGGCTCTCTTCAACTGAAGGTAGTAGGTGTGAAAAATAACGTTTGACTGCCACTTTTTGTTCATATCTCTTGAGTATCATAGTGTGGCAAACTTCATAGCAAGCGGTTTGAATGGTTTAATATCCGGGAAGGTTGCACCTTCCGACATATCCCAGGAAACAAAGGCGATAAGGATCAGGAGCCAGGTGAAGTGGAACTCATAGCCTCGATCCTATGCTTCACGACATTCTAGCTCTAGCTGATTTGCCAGGTACTTCACCCAGTTCATCTATAAACCTTCTATGCACTTTCTCGTGTGGTCAAAAACAAAGCCTATGACCTGTGTAGGTCTGTTCTTCTTTACTAACTTTCCTGCAATTAACTGACAGGCAATGCGCACTGCACCATTCTGGATGGAGGCTACCTTGTAGCCTCGTGTTCCCTTTTTGACATCGCCATATGTATCCTTGATTTTTTGTGCTAGTGTGTGATCTGTGGCTTTTTCTGGATAGAACTTCTGTGGATCAGGTCCTTGCATACTCAAGCCTGTGATTCTATGGATCAACGTCGGGTCAACTATGACATGATGATATAGCCATAAGTAGCCGCCATGGTAACATGAAAGTAATAAATTGACATAGGCATTGACTTCCTGGTGCCTTCCGAAGTGTGGGATTTTCATGACGTTTAACAAAGTGGACTGCGCGAGGTTCATCATCCACAACTGAGGGATTATATTTGAGTTCTTCCCCTTTGTCTAGGTCAGGTATTTATATGGGGAAAGCATACTATAGTTTTTGTGATCTCTGATGTTGAAGTCACTGAACTTCAGCGTTGTGATCTTATCCTGCTGTGCATGAACTACATGTATCCCCTTCGGGAGGTACGCAATAACCATGGTGTACTTGAATTCTCTTGGTACACTATCTTGACTCATTGCCCTGGCCAGAGGTGGGATGTAATGAGGCAATATGGACGGGATCAACTTTGCATTGGGTAGGTCGTCTCTGTGTTTGGTTCTCCTTTCTGTTGATGGTCGGGATGATCCGGCTTCACGAGCAGTCAATGGAGAGGCTTGCAGTCCTCTCGTCAATGACGCTTGAATACTTGCAGACATTGCTCTTTCAAACATTACTCTTTCAGTCATTAGGTCAATAAGAAATTCTTCGAAAATTTTCTCTACAACGCTAAGCTCATCCGACATGCACGCTAGTGGTTGAATGTCTTAGGTTTGAAGAGTAATTATTTAATGTAATGAGATAGATGACACTAACACAGTGGTCATTGTGCGAAATCAACTATGCTGCGAGCTTTGATAGTCACGATTGGAAAAAGTGTTCTCGTTGCATGGCACGACGGGATAAATAGATAACTCATCAACGGATCTCTTGCAATGGGCGAGAAGCCTTCATTAACTTAGTTTTTTTCATTGTGGAATGTTCCCAATGGTCTGGTGGCGAACTTTATCTTCAGACCATGTAACTTTTCAATCTTAGATATCTTCTTACTTAGTTTTCTAGCCTTCTTTCCAGTGAGCTTCGTCTCAGAATTCCTTTTTCTATTCTGATTCTTATCTTCTTTCGGTTGAGTAACTTCACGATGTTGAGGTTCCTTCCTAGAAATTGAGGGTAATACTTCATCTATACCTAGAATAGGTACTTTAGTCTTTTGTGGGTCTTCTAATGTTCTTCCAACTTCAACATCCAAATCTCTGGTTTGAAAGAGATTTGCCTAGTTCTCCTGCTCTTCAATCAAGTGTGTGATCCTCCTAGTCATGAAATCTTTCAACTCTTGCTTCTTTTGTTCTAAGACTTCTTCCTCTTTCCTTATGGCCTGATCTTCTTCAATCCATGGTTTTCCTAATAACATAGCAAATGGAGTGTTGTTCTCGATAATTTAACAACTTCAAATTCTTCCTCTGTCGAAGCTCCATGAGCACCCATAGATATCCTGGTAGGTCTTCCACATAGGCTTATCAACTTTTCTCTGAATAATCTGATTGCTCCCAATGAAGGAATAATAACAGGCTTTCCTATAATTTCCCAAGTTCTTTCAGTCATGAAATTCACCCGTGTTTCCTCATCCAAAACACAGTCAATGTCGAAGTCTCCTATTCTTACTTCAATGCATTATTTTTCTTTGAAGATCTCTGATAAGATGATATGTCGGTGGTCATTCAGGGTTCCTTGCATCTGTAGTAATACTTTTTCTGATTCTTTCTAGGGTTCTGTCATGATCTCAGTTTCTAGATATTTCTCATGGTCTTCTTGTCTCATATTCATCCTTTCAACCTTAGCAATCATTCTAGGGAAATCCAATACTTCATGGTCCATAGCTTTGAAATAGAGGCAACTAGGTTTCTGTCCAGGGCATTCCTTAGCCATATGTCCCGGTCTTCTACAACTGTAACAAAGGGTTAATCCTCTCCTTCTTTTAAATTATCCCCAACCTCTCCTATACTGCGCACTAGGATCATGGTAGCTAACCTACAAAAAATTCTTTCTAGGGTCCTACATCCATTTGTTAGTCCAAACATTCTTTCTATGCATAGGTATAACATATCTTTCATTATTCTTATCAGATCTATTCATATCAAATCATGTTTCTTCTATCAGTGCCCTATTTTTTAAGCTAGGACAAATCTTATCAAACATACCTAGATCCATACTTTAGAAACAAAAATTTCCACCAATCTTATCTTCAACAAAGCACAAAGTTTCCAGGCCTTAAAAATTTTCACTATTCTTACCTTTATCAGAGCACAAAGCATTTAGATATTACATCTTTTCTTCAGATTAGAGCTTCATAAATCAAGTAGAATACCGCACACTAGAGCGATGGATCTATGCATAGAGCTTTCACAATTTCAGGTCAGGTCTTTGCAGAAAGCTTCTTTTTCCTCAGTTCCTAGCAATCACAGTTTCAATCTCGGCAACGAAACCATTTGTTGGCACAGGGGTAGACCTAGGGTTCAATGCTACAACAACGCACCAACAAAACCCTAACTACCGGCCCTTTGGGCAACACCCGTGAAAGAAATGAAGTCTCACCCGAGGTAGAGGCAGGTGTGGTTGTAGGACTCCAGTGTTTGTAACCATAGTTGGGACACAGATTTGTGATTACAACACCTTAACAAGAACTTAGCAATTATACTCATCAATATTCAGTTCTTAGTTACATCGCAGTTAAACCCTAATCATAGTACAATGCAATGGTCAACCAGATCTGGCATCTAGCATCACTTAACATGAAGAAAAGATCAGATCTATCAAGCACTAAACACATGTATATAAGTCATATTTAACATTCATCCATACTATTAAGCACATAGCATTAACATATCCATCTATCATTCATCTATGTTAAAGCACTAAGCAAGTAAACATATAAAGACATCAATACATTGCACAGAGCAACGCAACATGGCATGTACGTGGTTCACCCCCACCCCGGGGTTGCGTCCAACAAATCTTCTCTTCTTTATTATCTTGGGTCAAGCTTCTTACATGGACAGAGCATCCAAGTTCCACTCCGCAAACGATAGGAGATCTGTGCAGCTTGCTAGATCCTCCTTCCTTGCATTACAACACAAAGCCTTCCACAGTCTGTTACAACCACTTACTATTAGCTCTGCAAGTCTCACACAGTATGCATGAAGCATCTACAGTCCATACTTAGCACTTAGCCCAATATCACATATATATGCTCTTCCTTGGCACTTAGCACAATTTTCAACTGCTATCTCTTACATTGCCTAGACATCTATTTATACTTTACAAAATAGGCCTAAACATGGGTAAACCCATGGGCCGACATCCCCATACCCGTTACATAATCCCAAATCCCAAAAAGGGCCCTAAAAGGGGCCGAGATCCCGCGATCTCTGCTTCATCTTGCACTCCTCCTTCGAGAGCCTTTTGAAGTCCCAAAATTAGGTTAAACATGACTGAGAATCCTCAAAACTTGATCAAGGGCCAACACCTGGTTCACCTTTTCTGTTCACACAAGTCTTTCATTTTTTGCATCTAGGGATAAACATTGAATATGATCTTGGTAACCAAACTGAAGTTACTCAATGTACTTCTGTGATTATGAAAAAACCTTTGAATGTTGATTTTTCATAATATGTGGACCAGTTTATGTTTAAAGCTTACCAAATCATACACAATCAGGTTCCTCCTAGAATCTTTCTTGAGTGAAAAAAACTATTAGAGGTAAGCCTGGACAAAAGAGTGGGAGACTGGTATGTCTTTGAACATTATACTGAAATCATAGTTTATGGCTGTCAACTTGCTCCCTTTCGCTTGCTTGTTTTCATGACTCCTATAATTTTTCCTCTTGAATATGTTAGGAAAAGATTAAACTCTGTTATGAAATTCACTTTGTGCCTAATAAATACATGGTAACTTTTAAATTCAAGAAGGAAGTAGGGAATTTCATTGTCAATTCCAGATCAACACTGCATGTGACAACAAATATGCTTTCAGATCTAGGATTACAGCAGGGGGAACCATGGAATTATGACCCTCATGTCATACTTTCATAAAAAATAATTTCACATGGGAAGAGTCCTTATCAACATCAACAAAAAGAACAACTGGAACTATTGGCAATTCAAGAAAGTTGGCAAGATGTGAAAAATATTCTATAGATCCATGATAAATCATTTGATCAATCAACAAAGTCTCCAATCACACAAATGCCATAGAAGTTTGAAAATACATATAAAAGGAAACAATTCAGAGTCTAACTTAAAGAATTCATAAATAGGGGAAGATGAATCAACTAAAAAGAAGAAATTGAAGAAATTGAAGAGGAAGGAGAAACACAGTTGCCTGAATAAATAGTGCCAAAGGAAAAGGGTCTTGTTGTGATTATAGAGGTGATATATTCGGAAAATCGCAAAGGTGTGGTAGGTCAAAGTGAAATAGAGTCGTAGACTAGTGATCAATCAAATAAATTAGGCCAAGTTCAACAATTCATGGAAATTAGAAAGGCATGTACAAGCATCAAGAAGAGTATGATTCCTAAAGTCTATGACCATGATGCATATTAGACCAGAATTATATCAACTATAGATTATGATAAAGGTAGGATGAATATAGCTATCATGGAGCCAAAGGATTAGAAAAAAGTAAAAAACATCTTTATTGATCTAAATAATGTTCACCCTTTGGATAAATTTGACTTGCACAGACAAACTACATAAATGATAAACAAATATTCCATGATAACTAATCTTGGAATAAAGAAACTCCAATCTATAAATGATATGCTCAGGACTCAATTAAAGAATGAAAAGTTGGCTACTAGGACTAGGAATATAAGAGTGGAAAAGCTAGAACAATGGATAATAGAACTTGGAGCTAATTCAAAATATGAAGCACCCATTCAAGCACTGATGAAAACGAAGGACAAATAAATCCAAGTTCTGGAACAAAAGCTTAAAATTCCAGGAATTGACTATGTACAGACTCTAGAACTACAGGAAATCCAGTAAGAAAAATATGAGCTTGTGAAGAAAATGGCAGAGATGAGAGAGCAGATGGAAATGTATGAAAATCAGATTGAAATTTTAAAAGGAGGGTTTTATTCTCTTCAAGAAACAAAGGCATAAGATCCAACAGCTGGACTATCAAGGGAATTAGCAGATATGAACCTGAAATGTATTGAAATTGAGAGCTTATAGAAAGACAAACACAAAATTATTACAGAATATAAAAAACTGGGGGATAAGATGTTAACTGATATGAAACAGATGAAGAACAAATTGTCAAGTAAACCATATTTGCTTGGAGTGAAGCACCTCATATGGGATGAAATTATTAGTGAAGTAGCCAGGTTTTGGGATTATTTCAAAATAATAGATGATGAAATGTTGTTGGTAGATGAGAAGATAATGTAATCCATAAGTCATTTCATGAATTGGGAACAAGACCACAAGTTTCCACTCAAATCATAAAGTTCCTGAATTCCATTTCTAGAGAAACATTAATGAGGAAAGATGTTAATGACAAAACAACAATGGTGATCGAAACTGAAATAATTTTTACAAAGAGTAATCTAATACATCAAGCTCAAAATGAATGCATAGCACTAAAAAGGAACATGGAATCTTTTTCCAACAAATTTGTGAATTTAATGAAAATGGGGTTACCTTCATCTTGGGATAAAGATGGAAAGTTATTGTCATATGAAAAATACATAAAAAGTTTGTTTGTTGCTAGAGAAAAAGATAATAAGTTTCAAAATATGGCCAATACTCTAAGAGGTCAAACCATTGTTGACCTAGTTATAGATGACTTCTATCTTTTATGGCAGGAAAATAACTTATTATCACATGCCCCTACATACGAAAGATACACTAAGTTGGATATTGAATTCAGACATATGAAATCTATCAGTTAGCCTTCATATGTGACTTGGAATCTTCTCCTCTAACTGTTGGCAAGGTGACTCATCAAAGAAGAAGAAAATTATGAATTGACTCCTCCATCTATCCTATTTCTAGGGAGTTAAAGATTTTTTTGTATCTCAATTTTATAAGAAACATGATCGAATAACCATTTTTAGTTTCGACCTATCTTGTACAAATGTTCATGAGAACTCAATGTAAAAAGACCTTTTTGGTCCGAGCTTAATTTTTAACAAAAAAATCTTTGCAAGTTTTTGAAGACTCAAACTTTTATGTTTCAGATTATTTGATCTCTCTCTCCTTCTGTTATTTCCATGCTCTTAATTTCTTCTTATATGTATCTACTTTCATGATCGTGATGACCTAGTACAACAACTACCATCATAATTGCAATGGCATCATTAAAAGTTTTAGATTTCTTCAAATATACTGTGAGTATAAAAGAAGACTTGCACTTATATTTCATTATTCCTTTTTGAATTAAAAAGTAGTATTTTTGTTCAAACTATATTATTTTTGAAAGATACATAAACATCACTCCTTCTTGAAAATTAAGTAATATTTATCAGAAGGTACATTACTTTAATTTTCAAATTTTTCCCTACATTCTTCTTTCATTTTCTAAAGTATTAATTTTCTGGAACATAGAATGATTTTCCTTCCAATCCTAAATATTTAAATATTTAAAGACTAAAGATACATGCCTAAATTAGAAACAAAACAATATGTTTTAGGACAGATCTATTTAAAAAAAAAAAAATCAATCAATATTATGGATGCCTTGGCATAGTTTCCTAGCCAAAAACATCTCAAGGGTTACAACATTCTTTTGGCGGTGTTGTTGGGAACTGAATTAAATAAATTTATTTTTCCCTGGCAAAGATGACAGTAAAACCTACTCATTGTTGGTGAGAAAAGATATAGGAAGGCTAAAACTCCTTCACCTGGAGACTCCTTACTTCCAAACCTGGCATCAAGAAAGAGAAATGTGCAGGCTCACCTAGATCCTAAGAAAACAACACCAATAACTAATATTGAAAAACTACTATCAAAGAAAAATCATAAATGTACACCCACAATTCCTTCTACCATAACCTCCTCTAAACCTTCATCTTCCAATCTTCCTAAATCAAAAGGAAAATATCCTATTGATCCCAAGGAATCCATAATAAAAACTCATATAAACCCTTCTAACCATTCAAACTTGTCTCTACTTTCATCTCCCGAAGAACCTCTTCCAAGTTCCCCAAAACAACCCTTGACAGTCTCTACAATAGACTCCATCAAAATTTTCCCTAAAATTTATATCGAACTTTCTCTTAAAGACTCTATGGTAGTTTCTCAAATACATTCTAGTGAATATTCTCCTCATATTTCTTTGAAATAATCACTCGAGAATTCTCCAAAGCTTTCCCCAAAGGAATCCCCTAAAGACTTTTCGGTTTGGTCTACAACCCCAAAGTTTTCCTTTTTAAGTCCAAACAAGGAAGTTTTAGAGATCCCTCAAACTGCTTTGCCAGAAAACCCTCTTAAAGAAGGAGATATTCTCAAGACTTATATCAATCCCCTTTTTCCTGAGAATTCTTAGTTAATACTTGAGTACCTAATTATGGTAGGGAAAATACCACCACCACCACAACAACCACCACCTACTCACCCACCAAGAGTTTTCAATAAAGTTGTTAGATATGCTCCTTTAAATCTTCATGCAAATCTCCATGATCTTCCTGATAATTATTTGAAGCTATTGCCTAGATTAAATGGGGAGGGTGAGACCACAACTCTTGAATATTTAACAACATTTGATTATTTCACTAATAATAAGGGTTTAGAACATGAATATGTATATATGAGGATATGTTTTTATACATTTGAGGGTGAAGTGAGGACATGGTTTAAAGTCTTTCCCCCTAATTCCATCAATTCTTGGGATGCTCTAGAATCTACTTTCCTTAGGCAATGGGGTGAAAGGAAAGATCATTTATATTTTTTGACTAATTTTGGGAATATTAAAAAGAAAAAAAATGAATTTGTCTTAGATTTCATCAAGAGATTTAATAAAAATTTATAATAAAATCCCTATAGATGTCAAACCATCACAACCATCAACAAAAGTAACTTTTGCAGGCTCTTTTGATTCCGACTTTTCCTTATTTCTTAGAGAAAGGAGATCCACCGCCTTAAATAGTATGCAAGATGATGCAATATAAATTGAATCCAAAAGTATTGAATCAAGAAAAGATAGAGTTAGAAATGAACCAAGAGAAAGAGAAGGAGAAAGAGAAAGAAGAAAACAAAAGGAACAAGTTTGTACATCCGATACTAACAAAAATCAAGAGGATAAATTTGAAGAGATGTCTAGAATTATCAAATATATATCAAATAAACTGGCTAGGATGGAAACAAAGAGAAGAAGGCCTGACACTAGAAACCAGAATCAGTTTAGAAGGCCTTTTAATCCTCCCCAGGTTTGTAGAGAGAAAAGTGTTATAGCTCAAAATGCCACTACTATGAATTATTGGCCATGGGTCATCCATATACACACTTACAAATCCCTTTTGATGAGTTTATGTCTTAAAAACTCATTTTTCAAGGTGTACGCTACCTAATATATAGGCATCCCACGTACGTACACTACCTAATACATAGATATCCCACGTACGCTCACAAAAGTTGCAAAAACTTAAAAATTTTGCGCTCTCCAGCGGGGTTTATGGGCTATTTTGGGTTGCATAACCATTCTTACCTCCTATATCCCTTCTCACAATTGAATAACCATCATTTCTCAATATAAAAGGGCCCTAGGGGGTCAAATGAACATATGAAAGAAGAGGCAAGTGAACTCTGTCAAATTTTCTCCCTTGCATTCCAAGCCTTTTGCATTCTGCTCTGAGTTTCATCCTCAACATTCCCTTCATTTCATCCTCCTTATACAATCCATCCTGTTCCCCTATATTGGCATGTTGGTTGTGAGGATATCATATTGGGAATAATGCACTTTGAGTCAAAGTAGAGGAACCCAGGCGAGGTTCATGGAGTGACGTCGGCAAGATTCAAGTTATAACTTCCAATCTTGTTATCAATAAAAGAGAAACTTATTGTCCCAGATATTTATGTTTTGATTCTTATATTTATGAATGGTTTACATGAATATCTAACCCTTTAAATGATCTTGGAAGTTATGCATATGCTGTTATATTTTGTTCTGTGAGGTTGTTACATGCCAACTTTGGGAACAAGCCTGCAATTTTGGAATGGACAACAACATGAAGCAATCTACAACAGACGAAAGGACTTAAGGTTCACATTTCAATCTTCTCTCCCTTCCCTTAATTATCATTAGTTCTTGTTGGATTTAGGATAAAATATAAGAATATATGTCTTTTAAGGTGTCAAGGCTCTGCCTAGTCCCTAGACCCAGATTAGGGGGATTTTTCCCCATAGCAGAATTGGCAACTCCACTAGGGCCTCTCCTTAGGGTTTGTTTGGGAGATATTTATTTTTTTGTTTCTTATTTTATCTATACTTTTCGAGTCTATCTGAGTTTCTGGTCACCTTTTGGGTCTTTACCAAGTTTCTTAAATTGGGTCTCAATTTTGAATATTTTATTTTTTGAAGATTTTTAGACTTGTATGTGTCATGTTAGTTGCTCATACCACATATATACA
The DNA here is from genome assembly GCA_009831015.1 of Picea engelmannii. Classification (NCBI taxonomy): domain Eukaryota; kingdom Viridiplantae; phylum Streptophyta; class Pinopsida; order Pinales; family Pinaceae; genus Picea; species Picea engelmannii. The sequence continues at coordinate 191,679 of ML777949.1, forward strand.
CACACTTCCTTAGCACATCCCGCATACATAAGAAGGATTTATGAAGACAACTGGCGTGTCTGCCAGAATTTAGGGTTTTTTCAAAATCCTTTCCCTTTTTTAGGAAATGTTTGGTTTCTCAGGTCTTCCTGAGTATCAGGGACCTTTGTTGACTATTGCTTGATAGGATTTAAGTCTCAGATTGTTTATGAAATTTTAAATAAATCCTCTCGTATAATTTTCTTTGTCTCTTTCTATCTTTTATCAAGGTTGAAGGTGTACTTTTAAGTTTTATGTTCTCCTTTGGATTCTGGTGAATCCCTTCTTTCTGACAGTGGTTTAGGACCCGAGTAAGTCTCTTGGTTGTTCTCCTTGTCTCTTGGTATGCTTTGAAAATAAAATATATATATTTGTTTTGTTCTTTTCATTTCACAAGCAAGTAAAAAAAAATTCAAAAAATTGTAGTTAAGTGTAAAAACATTTCTCGTCCCTTTCCCTTGTATTCATTTTGCAAAAAGAAAACAAGCATCTTAGCTACATTTTCATGTTACAATGCATTGTTTACATTTATATCTGAAAAATAAAAAGATCTTAGTATAGGATTTTGTTTTCTTCTCATCTTGAAAAGAATTTTAAAAGGAAAATAATACTTGTGTGTTTTGTTCCTTTACTTTTCTTGCATTGAGGACAAAGTTGCATTATGCATTTTTCGCATCGAAAAGAGAAAAGTTTTCATTTCAAGTTTTTGAAGGATTGTTCATGCATTTTTCTTGAAACTCTTTTTTCATTTTTAGAATTAGTGTAAAGTCCTCTTTTCCAGTTTTCTAATTTTTTTTTTTTACAAGTCTCAAACAAAATCAGTTGCACTTACATCCCTTGAGTAAGAAAATCCCCTAAAACGAATGCGCTAATATAAAATATATTAGTAACAATTTTTCTAGGGTTCACCAATAACTTAGGATAGGGCCTTGGGTTATGTGTGGAGAGGTAAAATCTCCAAATCCAACCAAAACTTAACTTAGGTGTTTGTGCTAGGGTGTGAAAAATCCACCTTGTAATTACTCAATCCGGGAAGATCCTCTAACACAAGTGTCAAACACGAGGCTGCGTGGAGGATGGTGATGGAGATATCCACTCCCAATCCCAAAAAATCATTTGGGAGAGTGTGTATTGGTGACCATATTGGGGATTGAATCTTCTTTTCAGAGTTTGGAGTGTTTTTCTCTTTTGATTGCTCTCGTTTATATTGAGTTTCTTGTCGTCTAATTGCTTGACGACCTTTGTTCATTTTGAGTCTGAGTTTCTTAGCCTTATCCTTAGCCTGGAAGTGTTTTAACACATATACGTGGGTTTTTACCTGATAGTCGCGTACATACACGTGTTGTCCTTATGAAAGATGCATATATACACAGTTTTTTCCTGAATAGTCGCATACATCATCCTTTTTTGTTTGGTTGTTGAGTTTGATGATTGTTGGGTAAGTTGTGATGGTTGCTAAGTCTTCTTGGGTCTTTGTTATGAATGTTAAGTTCCTGTAGAATGATAGGAAACCTTTCTTTGGTTGAATTTTTGGGCGGTGCCTTTCTCATCATTATTTTCATCGACTGTCCTTGCAGCTTGGGTTGGGTGTTTTATTCTTGATATCCTACTTGCTTTGTCTCTATTTACATATAGTAGAATCTTTATATCAAGCTATTTTTCAGTCCTTGCATTTTCATTCTTTTATATTGAAAATAAAAAATATTAATCATTTTACATTGTTGGCATTTGATCTTTTGGGTCCTTATCATTGATCTTAGTACATGTATGGAAAGATTGCATTTTATTTGGAATTGCAGAACTAAATAGAAAATTTCATTTTGAAAATATTATCATTTATTGGGAATTGAAGTTAATACTTTGCATTTTATTCATATTCATTTATTTTACTTGTTGAGTCATAACATCATTAGTTTCATGATCACACCTTTTTTAGTAAGCAAGGACACTAAAAGAAACACTGATAATTTAAAACTGATTATAAACGATTTTATTTTCTAGGGTGCACAAACTAGCTTAGGATTTAGAGCCTTGGAATAGGATTTTGTGAGTAAACTTCTCCAAGGCTATTAAATCAAAATATGTGTCTTACTAAGGGAGTGGTGAAATCCATTGTATAATTGGTGATGTCAGGAGGCTCTGCTTACACTATAGTTAAGCACAAGGTCGCATGAGGTTGGTTGAGGAGATATTCCCCCAATACCTTCTTAGCGTCAAATACATTTCTAGGTATCTATCCATATATGGGGATATTTCTAGTACCTTTACCTCCGTGAGAGGCTATTCTTTCTAGGTTTTGGGCTTTGTTACCCTTCCCATATGACCTGACTTACGATTGTTCGCCTGTGCATCGATTATATCATGGTTTCTTAGTTTCTTCACATAGGTACCACATAGGTTACTTGCAGGGGTTATTCTGCAAGTACCCTAGGTTAGATAAGGGTCAAACAAGAGACAAAATTTATGGAGGATTACCTCTCCGAGGGGATTTGACCGACTAGTTGTTAAGCCCACGAAGGACCTTATAACTTATTTTGATACCTCTGATATTTTGCAGGGAGTCTCAGGACCCTCTTAGGTGAGGCATACCTACTTTGGGAGGGAGGCCTCTTTCAACCACTTTATCCTATTTGTGTGCATATTGGCCTTTTTCTTATTTAGTTTTGGTGTGCTCCTTGATTACTAGTTGGACTTAGGATTTTTTTTTTATATCTCGATTATTGAGTCATCGTGGAGCTGAACTAGCTTCCCCGCAGGTCTCGCCGCTTGTTACAATTACCACCACATCTTGAGTCTTTTCCTTCTAAAAGGATTAAAGTTATCAAATGTGGTACACAGACTTACACTTACGAGACTTGTGATCATACAAGGATGAGTACTGAATCAAGTCAGAAAGATGCTGGGAGTCCTTCAACTCCCATACCCACTATAGTTAATGGTAATCCTTTGACACCTTCAACCATAATGGTTGTAGTGCCATAGGTTTCTATCATAACTCTTGTTTGTACTATAGTGAATACTCAACCTATAGCCACAAGCCCTTTTGGGTGACTTCGTCACTCATTGGGATACAATATTCAGTCCATCCCTACGACCTCTAGCCCTTTTTCTTATGGTATGTTGAATTTCACATCGCAATTTTCATCCTCCATTACAACATCTTGTCCAAATACTAGTATTGGACTTGGGGGAATGGCTCATCCACATACTCCATTTTCGTTTGGTGGTGATCATATCCCACAAACGACTCCTACAGTTGGAGGCCTTCCTCCTTTTCACCCTGGGTCTAATCTTGGTCCTAATGCCCCTGGATGGAGTAACCAACCTGGTAGACAAGCTACTACTTATGGTCCATCCTTTACACCTACCTCCTCTGCACCAATTTCGATCAACACATTTGGCATGACGAATCTACCTTTATCCTCCATATTCACACAAGGAGGAGGTAAATTTCATACCTTGGGCAACCCCCAACCTAGAGCTACTCTAGCTAAGGGAAAGTTTTACAACCCTCATCATAACATTACCATCGCATCTTGAGTCTTTTCCTTCTAAAAGGAGTAAAGTTATCAAATCTGGTACACAGACTTACACTTACCAGACTTGTGATCATACAAGGATGAGTACTAAATCAAGTCAGAAAGATACTGGGAGTCCTTCAACTCCCATACCCACTATAGTTAATGGTACTCCTTCGACACCTTCAACCATAATGGTTGTAGTGCCATAGGTTTCTATCATCACTCTTGTCTATACTATAGTGAATACTCAACCTATAGCCACAAGCCCTTTTGGGTGACTTCGTCACTCATCGGGATACAATATTCAGTCCATTCCTACGACCTCTAGCTCTTTTTCTTATGGTATGTTGAATTTCGCATTGCAATTTTCATCCTCCATTACAACATCTTGTCCAAATACTAGTATTGGACTTGGGGGAATGGCTCATCCACATACTCCATTTTTGTTTGGTGGTGATCATATCCCACAAACGAATCCTACAGTTGGAGGCCTTCCTCCTTTTCACCCTGGGTTTAATCTTGGTCCTAATGCCCCTGGATGGAGTAACCAACCTGGCAGACAAGCTACTACTTATGGTCCATCCTTTACACCTACCTCCTCTGTACCAATTCCGACCAACATGTTTGGCATGACGAATCCACCTTTATCCTCCAGATTCACACAAGGAGGAGGTAAATTTCATACCTTGGGAAACCCCCAACCTAGAGCCACTCCAGCTAAGGGAAAGTTTTACAACCCTCATCATAACATTCCTACTAGAATGGTGCCAAAACAACCCCTCATGATTAAGTTCAAAGGAGGATTTTACAATCCTGGATAGGGCCATGGTGCATAACAGAGCCATGGATGGGCTGCGATTCCCCAACAATAATCTTTCTAGGGAGCTTGGGGCTAGATGCTACAACCCTATCTCCCTTTTCTGTCCACAATAAATATGCTAGACTTGTTTAAATTGATGAATGAACCTATGCGTCATGACCCAACATGGCCCCCCGTCCCCACCAAGATTCCTTTGGATATTCCAAAATTCGAAGGAAAGACTGGTGAAGATCCTGGTGATCACGTCACTAATTTTCACCTTTGCTTCTCTTTGAACTCCCTTAACAACTATTCTATTCATTTAAGATTGTTTCAATGCACCCTCACAAGGGTTGTTGTGAAATAGTATATAGATCTACCAAGGGGGACATCCATAACTTTTAATCAAATGTTTTTTGTCTTCCTCAACCACTTCCAACTGTTGGTTCGTTATGATCTGGGAATAGAACTTCTGTAGGCCTTCCTTTAGGATAAATCCACCCATATCTTGGATCACATCTAGGAGTGGCGTAGACAGAAGAGGTTGATCAAGACCTACATACCCCCAAAATTCCTACTAGAGTGGTTCCTTAAGTCTCTACAACCTTATATTTCGAAGGATGTTTCTACATCTGGGGTTACATCTGAGGAAGAAGTGATTTTTAAATCCCAATAGTTAGATCTTATATATGCTCAGTCTGGGATTCCATACGAGATTCTTCCAGACGCACCGAGGTTAAACTATGACCCTAGAAAAAATCCAGGGCCTCATGTCGATGGCATTGTAGGCTCTTCCAATGTGAAATATGCAGACTCAGTGACAAGCCAATTGAAATAATTATCTCTAAACCAGTCTGTACGAGGTCCAACTTCATATGTGTACTCCACTCCCACTCAGTTAGGGGATGTACATTTTGTGCAGTCATCAACCAACCTGAGTGGTAACCAACAACCAGGAGGGAACAAAAAGAAAGGGCATGGTAACAATCGTAAGGGTGGGAAAAATAGTAATAAACCCAAGGACAACAGTAATCATGAGAAGTCGAATAATAATGTTGGTGAGGGCAAGAAATAAAGGAGGAAGGTGAAGTTTCCCTAGAAGATTTGTATAGATGATCACCTTACCCACTTATGCCCCAAACTTGCAAAAGCTATGAGGATTTATCTCTACCGCTCATCGTCCTAACTAACCCTTTTCCACATAATCAACACATGGCCTTGAGATCCTCGAATGCCAAAAATGCAGTGAGTGGGATTCAAAACCCATCAATGCAAGACGATGACAATCTATCCATCAATATGGTTAAATATGAGGTTAATGTAGCCACTTGGTATCGCAATTACAGTTCTTCATATACTGTACCTAGTCTAGAGTCTTCCCCTCCTCCAGAGATGCCTTTACAGATCAAAAAACCAAAGTCCCTGCCTCATATTTCAAAAGAAGTACTCAAGCGCTCTACCCACAATCCTAATGATAGAGCTACCGAGAATTAATCTATTGTTGAAGAACTGGGTAAAACCCCTTGTGCGATGTCGGCTCTGGAGGTACTCCAGATGTGTCCTTCATAGAGGAACACCTTGCTATCCGTGTTAGGATCTCTATATAGTTGTGGATCTTAAGTCCTCAAGTTTGACGTCACGGATGTGAAGCCTCGCTTGCCTTACCATGTGGCATTCCAAATCCACATGGGTTACTCAAATTATACCATCAAATGTACTGTTGTTGATGAAGGCGCTGCAACATGTGTGATGTCCCTGATCTATTGGAAATCCCTCAACTCTTTGAGCCTTTCTCAATCTCTGACCATGTTGATCACTTTTGATGGTCATTCCTTCTTCCCTCATGGTATTATTCCTGCCTTCCTGGTCTAGTTAGGTGGGAAGATGATAGAGGTGGATTTCAATGTGGTCGATGTGCTCCTCGACTATAACTTGTTACTAGGATGCAATTGGAATTATGCTATGATTGAAATCATATCGTGTGTCTTTGACACTCTTTGATTTCCTCATGATGGGAAGATCGTGACAATCGACTAGTTTTCCTTTGTGTACGCTAGCCCCAATGCATCAGTTGGACCGTCGATCCCCATGATTGACAATTCTCAGCCGACAACTGAGAATATCGATGTCAGAATGTATTCATCCCTTATGGGTACCTTCTACTTCATGGAATTGGTTCATAACATATACGCCATGTCCAGTAGTTCTGCTTCGTCAAAGAGTTTTGTTCCTTTATTCACTTCCTATTTTAATGATTCTTGGACCCTACCTTCATCAACCACATCTTGTGAAGGTCAATCACATACTGGAATGGCCATGCCACTATCGGTAGCAGAGATAGCGTATCCGATTGTTCTTGACTTTTCCACTGATCCATATCGTGTTACCTCACAGATGGATGAGGAGGATCTTGTTCCAGAGCCCATGTGGCACACTTCATTGTCTTGTTCACATGACTGCCTTGATGAGACTTTACCTTCAGATGAAGATATCATAGAGGCCATGAATGGTTCTGATAGGCCATGGGATGATATGCATCATCGTTCTTATTTTCTCCCAAATATTTCTAGAATTGAACAAGATGATTTTAGATCTACCTTGAGCGAGATAGTCGGTCACACATCAGTTCCACTTGATACACATAGAATTATGTTGAAGGAAACATGGAGATATCTCTCTTACTGTCACAATCGATATCTCTCATATTCTTGGCAAGGTTGGAAATGTATACATCGGTGTGGATTGTTCACTGAAAGAAATTATGATCTACATCGAGCTCTTCAAGGAATTTCGTGATGTATTTTCTTGGTCATATGAAGAGATGTCAGGAATCGACCCTCGAATTGTTGAACATGAGATTAAAACCTACCCGGATGCTAAGACTTTTCGAAAATGACTTAGAGCTATCAATCCTAGCAAGGCCCCTTCTATTAAGGAAGAGGTAGAAAAACTGCTTAACATTAGATTTATATACCTATTTCCCTTGACTGAGTGGGTATAAAATCCCATTCCTGTGAATAAAAATCAAGGAACCATCCGTGTATGCATGGATTTTTGTGACTTGAATAAATACTGTCCAAAAGACAACTTCTCGACACCCTTCATTGATTATATTCTCGATGAATGTGCAGGAAGAAAAGTTTTTTCTTTTATGGACGAATTTTCATGGTATAACCAAATTCAGATTAAGCCCTAGGACCAACATAAGACAACATTTATTTTCCCTTGGGGTACATTCACATACCGAAATATGCCTTTTGGCCTTAAGAATGCCATAGAAAACTTCCAATGAGCTATGACCTTCACATTTCATGATCTCAAGCATATAGTCGAAGCCTATCATGACGATCTCGTTACTCACTCCCGTAAGAGAGTGAATCACCCTAAACACCTTCGGCTAATTTTTGAAATATGTTGCCATTATCGCATCCGTTTGAACCCTCATAAATGCATCTTTTGCGTTAGGTCAGGTCAAATTATAGGATTTTTAGTCTCTGAGAATGTGATCATGGTAGATCCGTTAAAGGTTAAGGAAATATTTTGATTGCACTATTCGTCAACTTCAAGGTTTACAGGGGAAAGCTAAATTTTTACAATGATTTATAGTGAACTATGCCAATATTACTAAGGGTTTCATATGTCTCTTAAAGAAGGACACTCCTTTTATCTGGGATGAGCGAGCCCAGGAATCCTTCGATGCTTTGAATAAATCCTTGGTATCGACACCTCTGCTAAATTCTCCAAACTACGGTAGATATTACTTGCTTTATGTCATTGCATCCAAAGAGACGATTGGTATGGTGTTGTTTAATGAGGATGACGAGATCTGTGAGCATGTCATTTACTATCTTAGTCGAAACTTATCAGGCCCTGATCTTAAATATTCTCATGTTGAAAAGATAGCTTTGGTTGTCATTCATGCAGTTCAACGATTACAGAACTATATATTGATTTGCAAAAATATCGTGGTTCTCAATGTCAATCCATTTCAATATGTCCTTACTAGGCATATCATAGGGGGAAGGTACAATAAATGGATTGTCATTCTACAATAATTTGATCTCGATTTCGCTTCTGCGAAGTCCAAAAAGTCACTAGTTTTTGCAGAGTTAATATTTGACTTCCCTCAGTTAGATGAGGATGTTGTTCATGTTGATTCATTTTTGGATGAACACATTTTCCTTGTCTCATCATCAGACCCATGGTATGGATATATTATTGTTTATCTTCAAACTTTGAATTTCCCTCAGCATCTCTCGCAAGATGACCGATGACGTACACGATACCAAGATAAGAACTACCTTATCATCGAAGACACTCTATATCATTGAGGAGTAGACAATATCATGCATTTTTGTTTGACTCACGAAGAAGTTGAGTCTGTTCTAAATGACTGCCACAGTGGGGCTTGTTGTGATCATCTATCCAGGCTTGCGACAACCCAGAAAATTTTGCAAGCCAGTTATTTTTGGCCATATATTTTTAAAGATTACATTGAAGAAGTTAATAAGTGTCACCCTTGCCAGGTGTTCACTCAAAAAATGCACTCGCATCTAGCCCCTTTGCATCCACTCATAATTGTCGGTCCCTTCACCAAGCGGGGGGTGGATTTTGTGGATAGCAACCTAACTTCGGCTGGGGGGAATCAACACATTATCATGGTCGTAGACTACTTTAATAAGTGGGATGAGTCCATGCCTACAATTAAATACGATGGTAAGATTGTTTCTTTCTTTGTGTTCAATCAAATTATAGCCAGGTTCAGAATCTCGAGTGAGATTGTCACTGATCATGGCAGTCACTTTCAGAATGAAATAATGAAAGAATTAGCATCAAAACTAGGGTTTAAACATGGTCATTCTTTCCCTTACTACCCCCAAGAAAATGGACAAGTATAGGCCATAAACAAGTCTCTCAAGACCATTTTGCAGAAAATTGTCAGCCAAAGCAAATTAGATTGTCATATCATGCTTTGCCCAACACTTTGGGCATACCAAACCTTGGTTAATACTTCCATCAGTTATTATCCTTTCCAGTTAGTGAACGGTGTGGATTCGATCCTACCTATTGAATGTGAAATCCTTTCTCTTATATTGGTAGTTGCGCTTCTACCTAACAATTCTGATCTTGAAAAACACCTCGTACACCTAGAGAGTCTATATGAGCACCGTCAAGATCCCTCCACGAATATTGAAGAGAATAAAAGACATGTCAAGGTCCAATATGATAAGTGTGTCTATCCTCAACAGTACGCTGAGGGTGACTTGGTCCTTCTATACGACCAAGCTAAAGAACCATTGGGGGCAGGCAAGTTCAAACCCATGTGGCATGGTCCCTATATCGTGTGACATGTCTTAGAAAAAGGAGCCTATGAATTAGAAGATTATGAAGGGAACATACTGGTTGAGTCTAGGAATGGGCTCTATTTAAAAATATATTATGCTTGAGCCCCAATATTGGGCGTAACTCTTTGTATACTAATGTATTTTAGTGTATATATATTTTCCCTTTTTTTTATCTTCAACTTTCTTATCAAGTTTTACCTTGGTTGGCAGATGTCAATGGAGTCTTCGTTCTACTTAAGATTCATAGACAAATCCAGTCGTCATATGTGGAACTTGGCTTCCACCGCTTGGGTTGTTTACTCACCCGAGGGTCTGCTGGTGTCTTCAAGTGGTGTTTGCCTAGGTCCATCCATTAATAATATGGCTGATTATAGCATTGTTATAGAACTTTTATGCGATGCCATTTCACATGGTATTCACTCTTTAGAAGTTCACCTAGACTCCCAGTTAGTAGTATGTCAGTTGAATGGCATTTACCGTGTGCAAGACCGTACTCTACTCTGACGATTCTTATGGGTATGAATTTTGGAACAAAATTTTGATTTTATTACTTATCATCACATACCTATAAGTTCTAATTATGTATCTGATGCATATGCTAATTTTTTTTAGATTGGATTTTGTCACATAACTAAAGAAAAGAAATCACTTTCATCAATGTACACATTGTAACATAAGTAAAGTCAAAGATCAATGTTTTTATATATTTCATCTCTCCAAAAAATATGATGTTATGGTACAAAATTGGGGCTAACACCATCAAAATACATATACAACCGATCAGATAATAGTCACAAAATCTACACCTGTGGCACCGGATGTGTGTCATGATAGAATACTATGGTGTTTGTGAGATTCCAAAAGTGTTTTACCCAAGCACAAGGCACACCTACCACCTACTGTTGCATCACCTCCGACAGATCCTCTACCTGAACCATGGGAATCCTCTGCATCAAATGAGACAGGTTTCCCTACATGTTTTGAAGCACTCTATCAGCGTCCCCTCCCGGTGGCTCATCCCCCCAGTGCCTCCACCGATGTTGTGGAAGTTCATTCGGTCATCATGGACCTACGTATCCTTCACATACATGTTTAGTTAGTACTTGACATCATCCAAAAACATTTTTGTTTTCTTATACAAAAATACAAAACAATGAGATATTCAAAAAATTTGATATACCTATGTCGTCATAGGTGAATCTTGGTGGTAATGACATGTATGAATATCCTCATAAGTTAATCCTTGCATAAGGGTATTCCTCCAGAGCCATCACCTTCTGACTCCACCAGAAGAAAAACTCATTGTTGTATGGTGGTGACACCCTACCACCCCCCTACCAACTCATCACCTCAGTCCACCGTGACATGGTTGGATTGTGAGGTCCATGGAGAATAATATTGACTCTAGGGCCCAATCTTGGAACCCGCTCGAAGAAAAAACTACACAGGATAAACACAAACCCAAAGTTCCTCTTTCTACCCAGTTTGCAGTCTGTTAGTTGGTTCTTCATGTTGGCCTGCAATGAGGTGCACCAGGCGTAAGTCGTGGGTCACAAGAACTCCACTGAATAGAGAATAAGTGGCCTCGATGCCTGGTGCAAAGAGGTTGACCCTGTGATCTATGTCAACACTAGGAAAACAATCTTGAGACTCATATTGTTGATTGCTCTGATCGGGAGTTGGCTCCCTACCTTCTCGGTCCCTGCAATGCAATGAGTGGATATGTAATCCTCTATGTTCATGCCACTCGTAGCACCCTGAGCTTTGAGGTTTACCACCTCACCTCGACATGACATTCCTTTAAAGAAGTATATTTCCTCAAATTCAATCCTCAATGGTTGTCCATCAAGGTTGAAGGTTGCAATATCCATATCCTAGTAGTTCATGAGCAGCTGAAGCAGTCTCACTTGACCCCTCATACCTTTGAGAGCCCAAAACTTGTATAGCCCACATCGTTTTAAGGCCATATGGGCCCCTGGATCTCTCTCCACTGCAACATCCAACTCTTCATGCTCTCTTTCTCTCCACTCTAGCACCATCCTACAAGATTCAAACCATTTTTTGAGTTAGCAACATTTTAAAAACCTTATCCACAGACATGTACTCGAGAAAAAGTTTACACAACCGCATATAGGGATTCTTATACATTGTCTATTTTGAAAACAACCGCATATAAGTATGTGTATATGTTACCCGATGATCTATAGCCCGCATATACCTTATTTTGTAAGTTGCACCCTAAAATGCCAAAAAAAGGAGACCTAATTACAAATTTTAATCCACTAGAAATAAAGAGAGGAGAAAGATGAATTACCTAGTCAAGACGGTTGTTGATTCCATCACTCGTGGCTCCTACAATAAATAGTTGAAGTTCAGGGGAAATTTGGTCCAAAATGCACTATTTGGGTAAAAAATACAAAAGGTATAGTAAAATTGTTTTTTTTTTATAGAAAACATTTACCCACTTTACATAGTTTTGTCTAACATTTTGGCCTAATGGACTAATACGACAGTAGATGGAGTTGGTTTTGGTGGTTTTATCCAGGGATTCTTGCGGTTTTCAGCGCCATGTCACACGTTCGTAACTTTGGACATGTATTTTCGTCATCCAACATATAGGATAGGTCACCAACCCATTATGAACACTTGCCTTATCCTATGACTATAACTCATATGCCTTAGGTACAAGCCCATTTAATAGCGACACAACACCTTCTATCTGCAACTAGAAGTGTCATTATTGAATGGTAGAGACTCACCAAACATGGGTACACTAGTTAGATCCCCTGCTCCATTCGGTGCCCATGCGGAGATTTTTGTTCGCGGGATCGGGAGTCCCTTGTAGCTAATATATGACTTTATGTTTGAACCTCATTTCTTACTCATAAGTATGTTGACCTATACCTAGAAGACTCCCAATGAGTCTAGTTTAAGCTCTTTTCTGACTCTCTGAAAAAGCGAAAAGATTGTCAAGTGAACTTGTCTCTTTCACACTTGTAAATTGGATTTGAAAGGACATCTATTTGGTGCAAGTTTACCCCTTTTTCAAACCAAGTAGACTCAGATTACAAAAAATGACATTTTTTGGCGTTAAGTTGTAATTGCATCACATTCTCTTTCTTGTAGTATTGAGCCTATTTCTGGTTCTCTCTTTTGCAGTATAAGCTTATCACCTCAATAATTTTCATCATTAGCCAAGCAGAGCCTTGTTTATATCCTTTGCAACTTGACACCCTATACAAGAGAGGAAACAATCCCCCAAGTGTCCATCTCCCACATGCACCTCCTTACATTGAGCATAGGTATGTTCCACTGCTGGAACTATTTTCTTACTTGCGACACTTGTTTCCTCCTCTATATCATAACATTGATTTGACTATGAAAAAACAAAAAAAATACAGGTGGGGAAAGAATATTATCTTATATTGGCAGCAGGCGTGTCACCTTGGAATAGAGAACAAAATTTTTGAGTCCACTTGTCATCAAAATTTTTGGTTTAGCATGACCTTAAGAAGATGAGCTCGTTATGTAAAGTTTACTCCCCCGACTGGTTAATCTTCCAGTCCCTATGGAGAGTTTGATTGATGCCTCTTGCATCTCAAAGTTTCATCATTGAGTCCATGCTGCCAGAGTCTTCCATATGTCTCATCAACCTATATTGGACATTCCTCAGAACTCTTGACTTTTCATGTTGGCCATACCCTCAATATGTATCATAATTACATGAAATTGTAGTCCTATCGTGCACCCTGGTCCTACTTTCATCATTGGTAGGTAACCTGGAACCCAACATTCGACATTTCATCATTGGTCGTTGATTGGGAGGCTTCCCTTGTGTTCAACGAAAAGAAATCTATTCACACATCGGGATTCACGTAGTGTCTTAGATGCCATTAGCCTTATTGGTGGTTTCCTCAAATTTGTCAACATTTTTCCTTATTGGATTATATTCAGAGGGTATTTTTCGTCTACCACTTGCATCTTGCACACACAAAAGATGCACAGGGTCATTGTTTTGTGAACATGTTCTTCGTTCGATTTCCGCCAAATCATCAAGATACTACTTTGAGCCTCATGTTGAATGATGAGAGATGCCTCAATTCTCTCCTTTCAGTGGGTCTCCTTCCATCAACTTCAACCCATATATTCTAGAAATGAGACCTAGAGTCTTATGAGTACCTAAAGGCTTGCAGTCATTAGTGGCAGGTTATCTCATCATCAACAATTGGGAATACATCAATGTCTCATGATCAATGGATTCTTCAAGTGTTAGACCTCAACACCTTTATTCACACTTGTAAGAATGTAATCAGTGCATTGATACCTACTTTCATTATCGGTAGGTTGTCTCACATTTGTTAACGATATATCTTAATGACCAGTAATCAAATGAAGTCTCATTTTGTTCGAACTCAACTCCTTTATTCACACAATGTAGACTTGTACCTTTGGTGGATCATGTAGAAGACTTGAAGACATCATTTCATAGTCGCAACTTTCCTGAGCTGTTGCCATATCTCATTGGACTAGTACCTATGTGACTTCAGTAATCATGGGGGATCATATTGTAATCCATTGTATACATATATCTTTAGATTAATTTTGAGACTAGTTTTACTGAGCCTTGTTTGTGACTATGATATCCTTTGGCATGTATCCACCTTTGTATTTCCTATTCATGGCCATGAACAACTGTTTGATATATTTTCACATGGATCTGCAGTGTAATTCAAATTGGCAGTCATGTGCGCAAAGTCAATATAGATTCTAATATTCTCATGAGAAACTAGTTCTTCCAGCTGAGTCTCCATTACTCCACTTCTAGGTATTATAATGTATTTCGGCCATCACAGATACTCGTCTGACCTCACACATTAGGGGGTATCTGTTACAACAAGATTTTCCTCACCCTATGCAAAGTTGCTCAGAAGGCCTTTTTCCATTTCCCTATGCAAACTTGAAGTCCCCTTTTTCAAATTCCAGAGATAAAGACAATATTTTTCCACATATACATGCCCTAACTATTATACAACATGCATATACACAGGTTTCACCATTACAACCTGCGTACATCGCGTTTTGTGGCCAAAATTAAAAAATAGTGTCAGGTTTCCATGTCAAGTCACGAGATCCATGATCCTTGACCTTCCATATAATGGAAACATTCTGAATCGACCCTTCATTTCCATTTGAAGGCTATAAACGGGGCATATCCAAACTATGTAAAAGAAGAGAAGAATTCAACTTTGAGAGAAAAGTTACTCTGGAGAAATTATTCACTTCATATTGAGTCTACATCCCTTTGTCCTTTTAAGTCCGAACACATTGTTCAGCCCCCAATCTCTTCCCTGCTTAATTGAGAACCAAATTGTCTCTCTTAAATGAGCTTGTCTTTGGTGGAGGATTGAAGTGGTGGAGGCCCAGCTGTAAGGGACTTAGTCTCTCGGTTCCGAACCATGCCGACACAAAAGTTTGTAATTCATTCACTTATGTTGATTACATTTTAATAGAAATGTTATTTTCTCGTCCAATTAATATCTTGAAAATATTTGAATTGTGATTCCATGGGAATATTTGTTATGAATGTTTATGGATTATGAAAATGAATGTGCTCATTTTATATATTATCACTGTATTCTTGCATTTCTTTGTTGTTGAGGACAAGTTGTAGGTGTATTTATTTGAGTCAAGAGCTCAATGGTGGAATTCATCGAACGTCTGGATGAGGTAATCTCTTTATCTTGTCTTGTTAGCATATTTTCTTATATAGCATACCTGAGATTAGAGTTCATTTCTGCAATCATTTATGTCTGTTGTGGTTTACCCTTAGCCATAGAGAGATTTTCCTCATAACAATATTGTAGCGTTATTGACCCGACTTGTGTCAAACCTATGAGACACTTGGATCCACCCATGGTACTCTACGAGTGATTCTGGACCTGTTGTGTTTCAAGCCTCACGAGGAGCTTCAGGCTTAGTTACCCTACCCAGACACTCACCCGGCTATCGACTATACCCCCCTAGTTGTTGACTACAATTTGGTGGACTAGTTTCCTTTATATAATTTGAGACACAGATGACTGCGAGGGGTGTATCACGGTACCTGAGGTAGAATCTATACTCTTTGGGCGACACCTGAAGGGACCATCGGTCGGAGGTCAGGGTAACTTCTTCTCTTGGCCAGTTGTTTTCCTTTGTGAATTATTTGGACGATCAATACTTCATCTCCCTGGGACGGAAACATTCAAAAGGGTAGTTTGTTTGGCTTGCATATTTTAGGATTTTGTTTTTAGTGGTGTTCTTTGTACTCCCTAGTTTTCCATAACAAGTTAGTCAGTCATTTATTTGGACTCGGGACCTCACCCACCTAGGATGAAGATTTGGAAAATTTGTTTGATTGCAATGTTTTTCTTAGGTATTTTTATTGGAGTGTTTCATTGTGTAGTTGGCCTTTGGTTGTTTCAGTGTCAATGATTTTGGATCATTGATTCAAGGTGCTTGACCAACCACTATGTTGGTTGGGAAGGACCCTTAGTATTTCTCTTGAAAGTTTTGAGATGACTTCTAGGTGTGGGTTATTATACCATTGGTTGGACAGAGTTATTGTGTGAGACTTTTATAGACTTAAACAATCTCACAAGGGAGAAACTTGTGCATAAGATCTTCATGGACAATTTTCCTGACGATACCAACCAAGGAACCCCTTTCCAAAGGGATTCTTGTGCTTTTCCTTTCTTTGGAAATGTTCATGTCCCTTTGATGGCCACTTTGAACATTCTTGGGTTAAATATGGGACTTCAAGTTTGGCTGGGTACCATTCCAAATGTCCCTAATGATATTGACATTTCTCAGTTAAGAACCTTATGTCATGGTCATCATGTTGGTGTTCCTTCATCAACAAAGTCTTATTTGCATCCTTCTTGCTTCTCTGGTGAAAGTCTAGCTACTAGTAACCAGAAGTCTAAACAAAATATAAAGAGGAAGAATAGGAAGAATCAATCACCAACCTCTATGAGTCATGTTGGACATAGGTTGAAAACCTATGCAAGTCATTTTGAAGACCAAGACCTAGCCTATGAAACTCATGCTGGGGGTAAGCACCCAACCACTGTGAATCATGTTGGGGGATAAATTTGATTCACTAATAGTCATACTGGAAATAGGTCTATAACCTATGCGAGTCATGTTATTGACCAATCAACAACCTTTGCAAGTCATGTTAGATATGTGAAACCAACCATTGCAAGTTGTGGTGGGGGCATGAGTCTCTTCAATGTGATTCATATGAGTGATATGTCAACAACCTATGCTATTCAGGTTGAGCGAAAGAACCCAACGACTAATAGTCATGTTGGGTGCATTGATTATGTTGAGAAACCTAGATGGATAGGTTGTAAGCCTAAGTTCCCTTGTAAGCTTTGCAAGGCAGATCACCTTACTCATATATTCCCTGGCATTCCATAGGTACAAATATTGTGGTCCCTGTTTCCAAGCTCTTATGATTCTAAGTCTTCTTTGGTTTTCCAACAATCTATTTAGCCTTTGGTAGATGAAGTAGTCATGCCAATGAAATATTCAGCCGACCCCACTCCTGTTTTGAGGGGTGATGCGCCTTCATACATTTTTTTCACGCAGTCTATTCAGACAGTGGTTGAGAAAGTGGTCATGTCGATGCAATGTTTGGATGATCCAACTCTTCTGATGAGGATTTATGTGTCTACTGACTATTTTTTTAGCATTTCCAGTTTAGTACCTTCACAACAAGGGGGAATTCTGATCACTTAGAGCACACCCCCTCCATGTCCTAGGATGGTTTCCTTTGATTGGAATGACCTTGTTGAGACTCACCTTTATTCTTTTGCACCCTTTCAAATAAGGGTTGAACTTAATTCAAAAAACATTTATCGATGTATTGTGGATGAAGGAGCCTCTGCATGTATTTTATCCTCCTCGGCTTGGAAATATTTGGGTTCTCTCGAGATTGTGTTTGCTTTGCATGAGTTGTTGGATTATGACAAACTTCCTACTGAATATTTGGGGATTCTTCCTCAGTTTCCTATCTTGTTAGGTGGGGATATTGTTCTTGTCGATGTTGTATTTATACAAGGCTCGTTATATTTCAATATGCTTCTTGGGCATGATTATGTATATGCTATGAACGTTGTGGTCTCTACGCTCTTCCCAATGATGCATTTACCTCACAATGGAAGAATTGTCACTATCAACCAGTTGGTGTCTGATATTCACCATCCTAATTCAACATTAGTTTAGGTTTCCCATTTATATTTTCCTAGTGTTCGTGTAGACTCTACCCCGCCATGGATAAATTGTGTGGTGTCTTATCCTCAGTGTTCAATTTCTCCTGAGAAGGAAATTGTTCACTCATGTTTTCCTTCTCAAGACGTGGTCTCAACAATTGATTTGTTAGTTTATCCAATGGGGGCATGGGAGCCCTTACTTCCCGATCTTGGTCCAAGTGATCTTGAGTTTCCTTTCGAGTCTAATATCAATGTTTGTGGATTCTCAAGCCCTTGTGCTTGTGATTCTTCGTTGATAGACCTTTCCATTCCTCACCAGAACCTCCATTGTCATATGGAATATGGTCAGTTTGCTTCATCCTTTGGGTCTGTCTACCCTCCTCGTTTGCGTGATTTCTTGGGTATTGAATTTCCTTCAGAGGAGGCTATCCTTGAAGCCATGACTATGGATTGTATACCATGGGAACGCTTACACCGTTGTTTGGGTTTTCTTCCCTTTTGGGAGACTTTTCAAGTTGACTACTGAATAGACTCTTGGTCAAAGCCTAGCAATGGGCTCTACTTGAACCAATATTGTGCATGAGTCGTAAGAATGTGCAGTGACTTGTACCATATTGTACAATTCGGGTTTATTTTTTTCGAGTTTTATGTTCAATAGAACCTCTTATTATCCGAAGTTGTTATCTATATTGGATTTATTAACTTATGGATGAGTGTTATTGGCCTTATATGTAGGATCTTGGAGATAATTTTCTTGGAAATTGTTCATCGTATCAATCCGTTCGGATAGGTATTGACCTTGAAAATGGAATATATGTTACATTTTGCCTACTTTCATTTTTGCATTATCCATTTCATGGTTCTTTTGGCCTTAGGATCAACCCCACCGAATTGCGACACTAACCTTCCTTGTTGATAAGTGTGTCATACTTTATGTGTTGATATTTCCTTCCATGGGAATCCTAGTTAAATCCTTGCTTTCCATTTGGTTCCCATGTCGAAATACATTATAGGAACGAGAGTCATGTTTAGTCCTTCCATGAATTTGTGTTGAAGCCTCATCTTTCTTCTTCATATTTGTTTTTGCCTATACCCACGGGAATCCCCTAGAGCATAGTTTGTCTTCTTTCAAGCTCACTTAAAACATGAAAGTGACATTAGGTGAGAGATTATTTATCCTTTTTGGCCTCTCTTAGATTACATATGAAAAGGATCTCTCTTAAATTCTCCTTTAAGCTCTTTTCAGAATCCCTAAAATTGAAAACATTGTCGAGCGATCTTGTTGCTCTTCACACTCTTCAAAGTGAAATTTGAAGGAACATCTATCCAATGATAATTTACCCCTTTTTCGATAAGGATGGATAATTTTAAGAAAATGGTATGCCCTAGGAGCTTCAGTTCGCTAGGCGAGTATTCTTAGGTGTAAGTTTAACCCTTTTTTGGGCCCGAGAGACTAAATTTGTGAAAAAGGGAAATTCTCCTTGGTTTTGGTTTATGACTTTTTCAAGCCTTGGAGATTATTTACGAAAAATGAAACCCCTTGAAGTATTCTTTAAGCCATTTTTAGACTCCCTAAATAATAAAATATCGTCACGTGAACTCAATTCTTTCACACTCGTTAATTGGTCCAGAAGGAACATTTATTTGGCATAACTTTAACCATTTTTTCGTCCAGTAGATTACCTCGGAAAAAGGTACACCTCGGGAGATATCTCTCACCGGGAGAGTTCTCCTAAGTTACATTTTATACTTTTTCAGGCTTAGTGAACTAAATTTACAAAAAAGGATGAGGGAGTCCATAGTTAATCTCTTTTCAGACTCCTTAAAAATAAAAAGATATATGAGTGATCTTGTCTCTATCACACTCATTAAAATAGTTTTGAAGAGAGGCCCTTTCGGTATAATTTTAACCATTTTCTAGACTGAATGGAATATGTATGAAAAAAGAATACTTAGGCCGTAGTGACCAGAAGAGTTCTCCTTGGTATGATTTTATTCTTTTTCGGGCCCTGGAGAATAAAATTACGAAAAAGATCACTCTAGAGTCTTCTTTTACTATTTTTTTTAGACTCTCTAAAAGTGAAAAACTGTCGAGCTTACCTTCTTTGGGATTGTAAAACTTTACATTGAAGGAGGCTCATTGTGTCAATATGCAACTCACATTTCATGTATCACTCTTGCATATATGGCCTAATGTCAGCTGCATTTTGTTGTTGCTAGACTTTTAGAGAATTCCTTAGGTGCATTCCTTGCAACATTCTTTCCTTTGCGATCTAACACCCTGGCCCATGGAGGAATTTTCTCGAGTTTCCATAACCTACACATGTCTCCTTTCATTGAGCATCAATGTGTTCCATGCACTTGGAAATATTTTTCTTTCCCATGACACTCGTTCCTCCTTTATAATGTAGCATCATTTTATTCTTTTTCAAGCTCATTAAATATATGAAAAAGATAAAAAATTAAAATATTCCAATAAGAGGGAAAGGGAAAACACTCTCTTTTACTTGAATAAATCTAGTCACCTTTGGAAAGGGCACATCCTTCAATTTTTTCTCCAAAGAAATGGGATTTAGTATGGCCTTAAGAAGTTGTTCTCGTTACATAGAGTTTTGTCCTCCTCCATTTGGTTACTCTTCCAAAGACATGGATATTTTGTGGTGCCTCCTGTGCCACAAGCTTATGTCAATAACATGTTTCCTAAGTAGTGCTCTTGTCCAAGGAAAGGTTTTACAACCTCAGTTGGCCTTTCTAAAATAAGTCTCTTAACCTTCATGAGTCATCCATCCCGAGAGTCTTGTCAAGTTCACATTCAGAATCAATGAAGTTTCATACCTGACAATCGAGATCCTCTAGTCTTTCCATGATGGCTTGTTGAAGACCTCATGATAGTGAGTCTTACACTCCTATTATACTCCTACTTGATTTATGAATATTTTTATGATATTGCTTGAGTTACTGAATATATAATCTCTAGATACATGCATTGATGCCTCCTGAAGATTCATATCACATTGTATTTGTATATCTTCTGATGATTTTGAGATGTAACTCCATTGTGTATTATTCACGGTTACAATATGTACTATCATACACATTAGTCATGTGGCCATGATTACTATATATGGCATGGATATATAATGTACATGATTGGCATCCATGCTTCATTTGTCCCGAGCATGGGTATGCCTGCCTCAATGATTATTATTATTCTTTTGCAGATGACTTGCTCACAAATACTCATGTGGTCTCAATCGACTTGGTTCCTTCCCATTTTATTAAAGATGTTGTAATGTATTTCAGCTATCAGTTGCTCTTCTAACCTCACACATTAGAGGGAATCTATTATAGCTCAAAATGCTACTACTATGCATCATTGGCCATGGATCATCCATATACAAACTTGGAAATCCTTTTTGTTGAGTTTCCTTTTAAAAAAACAATTTTTTCAAGGTGTACACTACCTAATATATAGGCAGCCTTCGTACGTATGCTACCTGATACATAGATAGCCCGCGTAAGCTCACAAAAGTTGCAAAAAATAAAAGATTTCACGCTCTCCAATGGGGTTTACAGGATATTTTGGGTTGCATAGCCATTCTTACCTCCTATATCCCTTTTCACAACCAAATAACTATCATTTATCAATATAAAAGGAACCTAGGGGGATCATTTGAACATATGAAAGAAGAGGCAAGCAAACTCTACCAAATTTTCTTCCTTGCATTAATCCAAGCCTTTTTCATTCTTCTCTAAGTTTCATCCTCAACATTCCCTTCCATTCATCCCCATTATACAATCCATACTTTCCCCTATATTGGCATTTTGGTTGCGAGGATAACATATTGGGAATAATTCACTTGGAGTCAAAGTAGAGGAACCTGGGCGAGGTTCGTGGAGCGACGTCGACAATATTCAGGTTGTAACTTCCAATATTGTTATCAATAAAAGAGAAACTTCTTGACTCGGATATTTATGTTTTTATATTTATATTTATGGATCATTTACATGAATATCTAACCCTTTATATGATCTTGGTAGTTATTCATATGATGTTATAGTTTGTTCTGTGAGGTTGTTTCAGGCTAGCTTTGGGAGGAGGCCTGTAATTCTGGAACAAACAACAAGAAGAAGGGATCTACGACAGATGGAAGGACTTAAGGTACACATTTCAATTTTCTCTCCCTTCCCTTAATTATCATTAGGTCTTGTTGTATTTGGGGTAGAATAGAAGAATTTTTTTCTTTTAAGGTGTCAAGGCTCTGCCTAGTTGCTAGACCCAGATTAGGGGGATTTTTCCCCATAGAAAAATTGATGACTCCATTTTGAAGTCTCCTTAGGGTATTTCTTGTTTTATCTATACTTTCTGAGTCTATCTGAGGCTCTGGTCACCCTCTAGGTGTTTACTGGGTTTCTTGAAATGGGTCTCAAGTCTGAATCTTTTCTTTTTTGAAGATTTTTAGACCTGTGTGCATCCCATTAGTTTCTCAAACCGCATACATATGAACGCTTCATTAGCACAACCCATGTACATATGCAAGATTTATGAACACATCCCACGTGTCTATCGAAATTTGTTTTTTTTTCAAAATCCTTTCCCTTTTTTAGGAAATATTTGGTTTCTCAGGTCTTCCTAAGTATCAGGGACTTCTATTAACTGTTGCTTAACAAGATTTAAGTCTCATATTTTTTATGAAATTGTAAAAAAATCCTCTTGTATAGTTTTCTTTGTCTCTTTTTGTCTTTTATAGAGGTTGAAGGTGTACTTTTAAGCTTTAGATTCTCCTTTGGATTCTGGTGAATCCCTGCTTTCTGGCAGTGGTTTAGGACCTAAGTCAATCTCTTGGTTTTTCTCCTTCTCTCTTGGTATGCTTTGAAAAGAAAAAAAATATAGTTGTTCTGTTGTTTTCATTTCACAAGCATATAAAACAAATAATTCAAAAAATTGTAGTTAAGTGTAAAAAAAATTCTCGACCCTTTCCCTTGTATTCATTTTTGAAAAAGAAAAGAAGCTTCTAAGCTGCATTTTCATGTTACATTACATTGTTTACATTTTATATTTGAAAAATAAATATATCTTAGTATAGATTTTTGTTTTCTTCTCATCTTGAAAAGAATTTTAAAAGGTAAAGAATACTTGTTTGTTTTCTTCCTTTACTTTTCTCGCATTGAGGACAAAGTTGCATTCTTCATTTTTTGCATCGAAAAGAGAAAAGTTTGCATTTCAAGTTTTTGAAGGATTGTTCATGCATTTTTCTTGAAACTCTTATTCATTTGTAGAATTAGTGTAAAGTCCTCTTTTCCAATATTCTAATTAGTTTCTTTTTTACAAGATTCTCAAACAACATCAGTTGCACATCCATCCCTTGAGTAAGAAAATCCCCTAAAATGAACGCACTAATATAAAATATATTAGTAACACTTTTTATAGGGTTCACCAGTAGCTTAGGCTAGGGCCTTGGATTAGGTGTGGAGAGGTAAACTTTCCAAGGCCAACCAAAAATTATTTTAGGTGTCTGTACTAGGGTGTGAAAAATCCACATTGTAATTACTCAATCTGAGAAGCTCCCCTAACAAAGTAGTCAAACACGAGGCCACGTGGAGGACGGTGACAGATATATCCACTCTCGATCCTGACAAAGAATTTGGGAGAGTGTGTATTAGGAGTTATTGGCTCGACTTGTGTCAAAACTCTAAGACACTTGGATCCGTCCAAGGTAATCTAAGATTGATTATGACCTTGTTGTGTTTTGGGCCTCAAGAGAAGCTTCTGGCTTAGTTACCCTGCCCATACACTCTCATGTTTGTCCATTGTACCCCCCTGGTTGTTGATTACAAGGTGTTGGCCTAGTTTCCATTATATAGGTTGACGCACAAGTGACAGTGAGGGGTGTATCACAGTACCTGAGGCGGACTTTGTACTCTCTGGGAAACACCCTAAGGGATCGTCGATTGAAGGTATAGGTAATTTCTTCTCTTGGCTAGTCATTTTCCTTTGTGAATGCTTTGGACAATCAAGACTTCATATCCTTGGGTCAAAATCATTCATAAGGGTAGTTTGTTTGACTTGTATATTTTAGGATTTTCTTTTTAGTGGTGTGCTATGTGCTCCCTAGTTTTCCATAGTGATTTAGTCAATCATTTCTTTGGACTCGGGACCTCACCCACCTGGGTTGAAGATTAGGAAACGTTGTTTACTTGCGATTTTTCTCTTAGGGATTTTTATTGGAGTGTTTCTTTGTGTAGTTAGCCTTAGGTTGTTTCAATGTCAACGCTTTTGGATCATTGATTCAAGGTGATTGACCAACCATTCTATTGACCAACTAGTTCTCCAGAGTTAGTGTGTGAGAATTTTACAGACTTGAATGATCTCACAAGAGAGGAACCTGTGCATAAGATATTCATGGCCAAAATCCCGATGATACCAACCAAGGAACCCCTTCACAAGGGGATTCTTTTTCTTTTCCTTTCTTTGGAAACGTCAGTGTCCCTTTGATGGTCACTTTGAACATTCATGGGTTGAATGTGGGACTACTAGTTTGGTTGGGTACCATTCCAAATGTCCCTAATGCTCTTGAAGTTTCTCAGTTAAGAACCTTATTTCATGGGCATCATGTTGATGTTCCTTCATCAACAAAGTCTTCTCTACCTCCTTCCTTCTCTGGTTAAAGTCTAGCTACTAGTAACCAAAAGTCTAAAAAAATATAAAGAGGAATATTAGGAAAAATAAATCACCAACTTCTGCGAGTCATGTTGAAGATAGGTCAAAAAACTATGCAAGTCATGTTGAATAATAGCACCCACCCTATGGAAGTCATGCTGGGGGCAAGCACCTGTCCGTTGCGAGTCATGCTGGGGGCACAAGTCCAGTCATTGCTAATCATACTAAAAATAGGTTTGTAGCCTCTACGAGTCATGTTATCGACTAATCACCAACCTTTGAAAGTCATGTTGGAGATGTGCAACCAACCACTACAATTCATGTTGGGGGCACAAGTCTCATCAATGAGATTCATATGCGTTATATGACAACAACCTCTGTTAGTCAGGTTGAGAGAAATCAACCAACCACTATTAGTCATGCTGGGGGCATTGATTTTGTTGAGAAACCTATATGGATAGGATGTAATAATAAGTTCCATTGTAAGCTTTGCAAGGTAGATCACCTTACTCATATATGCCTTGTCATTCAAGAGGTATGAATATTGTGGTCCCTCTCTGCAAGATCTTCTGATTCTGAGTCTTGTTTGGTTTCCCAACAATCTATTTAGCCTTTGGTGGATGAATTGTTTGTGCCGATGAAATCATCAGTCGATCCCACTCCTCTTTTTAGGGGTGATGCGCCTTCAAACCTTGTTGTCTTGCAGTCTATTCAGCTAATGGTTGAGAAAGTGGTCACGTCGATGAAAAGTTCTGTCGATCCTACTCTTCTGATGAGGAGTGATGTGTATACTGACTATTTTTTTAGCATTTTCATTTCAATACCTTCACAACAAGGGGGAATTATTCTCACTTCGAGCACGCCCCCTCCAAGTCCTAGGATGGTTTCCTTTGATTGGAATGACCTCGTTTAGCCTCACCTTTATTCTTTTTCACCCTTTCAAATAAGGGTTGAAGTTAATTAAAAAACCATTTACCAATATATTGTGGATGAAGGAGCCTCCACAATTATTTTATCCTCAGCTTGGAAAGATTTGAGTTCTCCCGAGCTTGTGTCTGCTTTGCATGAACTGTTGGATTTTGACAGACATCCTATTGAATATTTTGGGATTCTTCCTTAGTTCCCTATCTCGTTAGGTGGGAAGACTATCCTTGTCGATGTTATAGTGGTACAAGGCTTGTTAGATTTCAATATTCTTCTCAAGCATGATTATGTATGTGGTATGAACGTTGTGGTGTCTATGCTATTCTGGGTGATGAATTTCTCTCACAATGGAAGCATTGTCACTATCGACCAACTGGAATATAATAATAACCATCCTAATTCAATGTTACTTTAGGCTGCCCCTTTACATGTTCCTAGTGTTATTGTAGACTCTACCCCTCCATAGATAAATTATGTGGCGTCTTATCCTCAGTGTTCCCTTGATCCTGAGCAGGAACTTGTTCACTCGTGTTTTCCTTCTCAAGACCTGGTCTCTCCAATTGATCCTTTGTTTTATCCAATGGGGGCATGGGATCCCTTACTTCCCCCTCTTGGTCCAAATGATCTTAAGTTTCCTTTCATGTATGATCTCACTGTTTGTAGATCCTCAAGCCTTTGTGTTTGTGATTATTCGTTGATAGACCCTGCTAGTCCTGGCCAGAACCTCCATCGTCATATGGAACATGGTATGTTTGCTTCACCCTTTGGGACTGTCGACCCTCCTTGTTCACATGATTTTTTGGATATTGAATTTTGTTCGAATGAGGCTATCCTTGAATCCATGACTACAGATTGTATACTGCAGGAAGAATTACACTGTAGTTTTGGTTTTCTTACCTTTTGGGAGACTTTTCAAGTTGACTACCAAAGAAACTCTTTATCAGAGCCTAACAACAGGCTCTACTTGAACTAGTACTATGCATGAGTCATAAAGTTGTGCAGTTCCTTGTACCATATTGTACAGTCTAGGTTTGTTGTTTTCAAGTTTTGTATTCCGTAGTACCTCTTATTTTCCGAATTTGCTATCTATATTGGATTTATTAACTTCTTGATGAGTGTTATTAGCCTTATATGCAATATCTTGGAGATATTTTTCTTTGAAATTTGTTCATCGTAGCGATCTATTATGATATGTATTGACCTCGAAACTAGCATATAGGTTATAGTTTCCCTACTTGCATTTTGCATTATCCATTTCCTGGTTCTTTTGGCCTAGGACTGACCCCACTGAATTGTGACACTAACGTTCCTTGCTAATAAGTGTGTTTTACTTTATGTGGTCGAGATTTCCTTCCATGAGAATCCATGTTAGAGCCTTGTTTTCCATTTGGTGCCCATGCTGAAATACTTCATAGGCATAGTATTCATGTTTAGTCCCGCCATGAGTTTGTGTTGAAGCCTCATCTTTCTTCTTCATATTTTTTCTGGCCTATACCCATGGGATTCCCCTAGAGCATAGTTTGTCTTCTTTAAAGCTCACTTAAACCATGAAAGTGACATCTGGAAAGAGATTATTTATCCTTTTCAACCTTTCTTGTACTACATATGAAAAGGACCCCTCTTAGAGTTTCCTTTCAACTCATTTCAGACTCCCTAAAATTGAAAATATTGTCGAGCAATCTTGTTTCTCTTCACACTCCTCAAAGTGAAATTTGAAGGCACATATTTCCGACGATAGTTTATCCATTTTTCGGTCTAGATGGATAATTTTACAAAAAAGGTATGCCCTAGGAGGTTGTTGGCGGGCGAAAATGAACGCTCGTTAACTGGAGGAGTGGATCTGGTTCGGGGTTGTCTAAATAATCCAAGCCTTTTGGGATGATCCACCCCGACGGGTTTAGCGGCTTCGTTGGCCAATCTAAGTCCTAAAAAAATGAAAGAAAAACTAAGCTAAAGAAACTAATCTAAATGAAAATAACAAATAAAACAAACTAATAAACAAATCTGAAATAAATATATACAATCTATTGTACAACAATAATTCTATGAAATTAAATATTCAATTACCAATAGAATTAGATCTCAACTACAAATGTACAATATTTACAGATTACAGATTTTAAATCGAAAACCTGGANAACATTTGTGAGCTATCCTATGACAACAAAGCTATTATTTTTGAATTTTATAATTTTATGAAGCAAAAAATAAAATGAAAATTATCTAAGATGAGAAATTAAAATAATAATCCTAACTATAAATCTGAACTACATATATGTATCTAAACAACTTAAATAACACTAGCAAACTAACCTGTAATAACGCTTTCCAATTTGTCCCGTGAAAAGTATCTGATTCAGCTGTTCGATGGGAGGAAACCCACACCAAATTTTCCACAGGATTCTTGTAAATAGGAAGTAGCAGTGCTCTTTGAATGAGAATAATAGGACAAACAAGACATAAAAAAAAAACGACAACAATCTTATAATTTACAAATCATCGCAGTTAGATAAATCCCTGTGCAAATATTTGTACAGAACAGTTCAATTAACGAAGAAGATAAACCCTTTATTCATTAAATTGAAGCAAGGTAATTGCTGTACTAAAAATGAAAGAGATCAAATATGGACAACACATAAGCCAAGTCACATCAACCTGCAAAAAATTATGATAGCTAAAGTAGTCGATAATTGATTGCAAACTGATATGAAGAAAACTTGAAATAAAAGTTTGATATATTGAAAGCTAAAGCTGTTACAAAACATCCACTTTCATTCCAGTTTGTATCCTCATAAGTCCATAGTATTTGTTCTCCCACCAGTGATGGGTTCATTACAAAAATAACAAGTATTTAAAGATCATAGGGTAAAACATCCCTGTGGGAATTATCAACCATTGTTTTACAGAAAATATGGGAAGAATCTCCCAAATGTCTATTTCTAACTAAAACTAACAACATGAACGAGATCAATGTAACAAAAGTATGTTCTAAACTGCCACAACACATCCAATTGGTCATTGAAATTCGTATGCACCTTAAAGTGTACAAGAATGGACAAGTTTAGATAATGTTTTGTTTGTAAAATAAACAAAAATCTAAATTTTAAGACTAGCTACAAAATCTCACGATTCTGTAGCTGGTCTAATTTGAAAACATAACCGTTTTAAATCAATCCAAAATTAATAGAAATATATTCGAACTATTAAACAAATATTTAATTACTAATTGAAAACAAAACAAATCGTTCATGCCAGAAGTAACCAAATATTTATGCCAATTTGAAATAGACAGAAATCATGTTTAATTAACCGAATGGTAACAGGGATATATACAACCTATCAAACACTTTTTATTACCAATTCAGAGCAGATATAATCGTTTTGACAATTCGAAACCAATGAAATATTTTTTGAATCAGTCTCAAACGAAACAGACTATAACTGATCTTTCATATTCATTCAATAAAAACGCAATATTTTATGTCGACTCAGAACTTTAACAAAATCATTGTTGACTCAAAACAAAACTATCAGAAATATATCAAACCAATATTGAATGCATATACAAACGACTATGCTAATTCAAGGCATACAACATCGTTTCAAAATCAAAACAAAAGAAATGAATCGAACTAACTTAGGGCCGACACAATCATTATGCTAATGCAAAATCGTATCAATCAAAACATAGCTGTGTCCGAGTTTAGCAAACAAATCTTCTGTACAGATCGAATGAAATCATAATCAAAATGAAAATAATCATTCAAAACAAAACAAAATCGTTTCTTGAATCTATTTGAACAGAACTAAACGAAAGCAAACCCAATCGGTCATACTAATTCAAACCAACTCATAAAACAAAAATCGATGTTGAAATACATACCTAGGCAGTAACAAAATGATTCGATCATGATAACTTTGAATTGACAAAGGCCGTTGCTGCCTCGACATTTATGAAGACAATTGAACCGATGGTTTTTTGTTTCTTCTTGTTGGCTTGTAGCCTGTAGTTCTCCTTTGATAGCACAGTAACTTTTTCCTCTAATGATTTAATCTTAGATTTCAATAGGGGAACATCCATGTAATAACATTCAAGCTAGGAATTGCATTGGGTACATGGTGATTGATCGGGCTTTGGCATCACAGGTGAGGGTTCTTTCAAGTTACCAGGGGTGTCATTGTGAAGCTTAATTCCTGGAAATTTAGGATCGTTCTTGAAGCATGAAGGTAAGTTAGAAACATAATCATAGGGTTCCATAGAGCAGAGGCCATGAGAGTAAGGGTATTCCTCGGCTAGGAAACGTTCAATCTCAGAGTCTGAATCCTTGCTCAAGACGATAGGCTTTTGGTCAATGCTCTGTTTGGGCTTGTTCCTAGCGCATCTCGATATCCATCGTGCATTTTTCTTTCCCTTACTGTTGACAGCAGTATCACCTTTGCCTTTCTTCCTCACAGGCCTCTTGACAGACTTAGTATTGTCTTTAGCACACAGATCGACCATGGTATCGGGTAGGTCAATGTTGGGGCAATTCGAGGGTTTGATAGGGGGTAAAAAGGTAGCAGGTGGCACGACTGGCTCAACCTGTGTTTCAGTGACCACAAATTTATCCATTAGAACACACTCAGGGGTGGCAAAGCCATTCCTTGATAGGAAGGCTTGCCAACAGTCACCACTAAGGCTCAAATTATGAACGATAATGACTTTGATCAAGCAGTGATGGAAAAGGCTGCTATCAGCCTTCTCACGCTTAAATCATTTGGACATTTTGTAAAGACTACGTAGGAGATAGTGGGGCATGTTCATAGGGTACTCTATAAAAGTCATCAATAACCGAAGATGATACAAAAATACCAAACCATAACGACCTTCGCAAGTCACAAACTACTTAACAATTGCCAATAGATCATGCCACTTGGGTTTGAGGGCAGTGACAGGCATACCTCTATCACAACTAATGATCTTCCTTGATGTGAATAGGAGTGGCCACGACACCTTGTCTACTTTGGAGTTCTTAAAATACCTTTTCCCTGTAGCTGGTAAGCCTGTAGTCGAGCTGAGGAATTCCTCATTTAGCTATAGTTCTATGTCTCCGACCTTAGCCCTACATCCGTTGAAGGTGAGGGAGAACTGTTGGGCTACTGAAAGGTTGAAACCCTCAAATCTTTGGATAAAAACCAGCCAACCACTATTATTCAAATCCTCACGAGCATTGTCAAATAGCATAAGTGTTTGGCTTCCATTAGGCTCTATGCGCACCATAGGTGCCATAGGTAAGGGCACATAGTGAGCTGGGTAAAGGGACAAGGGTTTGGACAGGGTATACGTAGGATCGAACGCTCAGGGATTTCCCCAAAATGAACAGAGGTAACCCGGGATAGCAGGCAGGCATTAATGCCTAAGTGTGCGAAGGTGGTGGAATGAAATCAACCCATGCAAAATAGTCATATCCAAATGTATAATCGAAAGCGCATATGGCGATTCAAATCACTATTGGTATATGTTAAAAAACAATGCCATTCAAACAATTAATGAAATCTATGGTAAGTCGACCCAAATATTTGCACAAGCATAGTATTTGCATGGTTTTAAAATCAAAACAATGTTTCGAATAAGGATTTGACCATAACATTTATGCATTGTATGAAACTATTGAATTAAGGGTCTAATCACCAAGTTAATGTGTTGTTATGAACCCATTGAATTTGATCAAAAGAAATATAACATCAAACCACCATTGAATCAAAGACTCGATCATAATCATTAGAATATCATCACAGTCTCATAAAAATGAAATCATATTAACAACAAAAAATGTCAAATGAGTAAAGGTTTTGGTGTCTTGCCAACTGTATGACCATAATTGAATTGGAAATGCAATGAACACATAGACAAGAGTGACCATAATAATCCAGTGACGATTTTAATGCCATTGACGTGACTTCGAAATCAAAGTTTTCACGCTTGCAGTCATGAAAATGAGAACAAAGGCAGGTGTGCAAATGCGCAAAATAATAGTGTTGTTTTATTCAAAGATTGTGATTAAAATCAAGGGTTCCAAAACACTTGTGTAGGAAGCTTATAAGGATAGGATAAAAATGTGAAATGGCTGCCAACAATGGCGACACACTGGTAGAAGCAGTTATCTCTGCCAAAAGAACAAATTCATATTATGATAATAAGAATAATTCAAACTCAAAAACAACCAGAAAATTGTTTAAACATCATTAGTAATCAAATATTCCAGCAGTGTTTAAAGGATGAAAACTGATGGCAATCTTAAGACAAGCGAGCCACGATATTAAAGGTAAAATCTCCAATACTGTTGATAGGGCCACTGTTGCCAGAAGGCGTCCATAACCTCGACAGGGTTTCCATTTAACCCACTCTGATATTCGTATCCTACCAAGAAGTTCCATATCAGAATAAAGGACATGTTAAGGTTAAGAGCTTTCATATTTGCAAATTTTCATATACCCAACATTGCTTCGCTGCCAGCAGGCCTGTTTAGTACCCCGACAAAGTTTTCTTGGCGTCATGCATGCATTTACCCGCTGCCAACAGACCTATTCAGCATCCCGACAAGTTTACAAGCACTTCCCACAACTCTTTTATGATTTATTTTGTTTTTTAAAGATATATAATTGAGCGGGGTGATGCTGAAAATTATGATATTTTAACATATTTTTTTCAAACCTCAACAGAAAATTTTAAAAACTGTCCTTCATCAAGATCCAGAGATGGTTTGTTTACAAAGCCAACCTTCTAAGACAGGGAGACATCTTCTGAGTTGTTCCCTTGAGGAACAGGGACAACGTAAGAAGATAATAGATGATCGTGACAGGCTTTACTCACAGGTCGAAATCAGTTAACTTCTTCCAAACAACATTTTTTTCTCAACACAGAAGTAAATTTCAGAAGTATATAATTGATGTTTACACAATTTTTCAGCAGTCATTTTAGTGAAAGAATTTTCTGTTTTCCTTGTCTGAACAGTTCCAAAATTCAGGTATGTGTATTTCCAAAAACTGATAAGTACAAGGAGAAAAATTAAAATCAAAACAGTAAAAGAAAAGCAAACAAAAGAAAAATATTTACATAGTATACACAGGGTTTTCATCAAGCGAAATATATTTTCAGAGCTTGGCCATTCACTGGATAGGTGTCTGGATGCCCCTCTAGACTCTGTAATCGGAAAGAGCTAGGACCCAATTTTTCAGCAATTAAAAACGGTCCAAGCCATAAGTTCTGGAATTTCGTGTGCTCTCCCTTTCCCTCATGTGGTTTGTCCCATTTCAAGACAAGGTCACCTACTTCGAAGTTCCTATCAGAGGCAGAGTTGGAATCAAACCATATTTTAACCACTAGTTGATGCTGATCTAACTGACGTTTAGCTTGGGCTCTTACCTCTTCTAGCTTCATTAAGGCGTTAATTCGGTTTTCCAAAGGGGGACAATCCTCTTCTTGTATTTTCTGCGATAGCTGTAGTGAGGGAAGAAGGATATGTGGTGGCAGAATTGCTTCTTTGTCATAAACGAGAAAGAAGGGAGAGCTACCTACAATATTTTTTGGTGTTACCCTATTAGCCCAAATTGCGTTTAACAGTGCATTATGCCAGTTTTTGTGATTTTCAGATACCGTTCTCTTGATGATTTTAATCAGATTCTTATTTGTTGATTCTGCCAATCCATTTCCTTGAGGGTAATAGCTGGCAGAACACTTCAATTTAATTCCTTTTTCTAGAGCGAACTCGCTCATCTCAAGAGACGAAAAGTAAGAAGCGTTATTGAATACTAAACAGTCAGGGATACCAAAACGAGTGATAATATTAGAATTTAAAAAGGCAATTACCTGACTGGTATTCACAGTTCTTAATGTGGCAGCTTCAAACCACCTGGTGAAATAATCCGTGGCTATTATGATAAAATTATGTTGCTTCGAGGATGGAAGATTGATTGGACCTATAATATCAAGGCCCCACTGTTGAAAAGGGGAGTCTGTTGAAACATGCTGCAAAGGAAAGGCTGGTTTTTGTAACCGCCCCGATGCTTTTTGACAAATAATACACTGGCGACACAAGGCATGGGCGTCTCTAAAAAGTGTGGGCCAGTAATAACCGACTCTCAAAACTTTATGGGCAGTGGTGTCACCACCAAAATTCCCACCAGCTTCTCCTGCGTGCAATTCTAGTAAGACTTTTTCTACTTCGTCTTTCTCAAGGCAGCGCATTAGTATGCCATAATTTTTTTTACGAAATAGAATACCATTAATCAAATGAAAGGAGGCCAATTTTAATCTTAACTCTCTTCTTTTAGTGGGATCCAGGTGATGGGGGGATGACCCATGTTCAAGACAGAATTTTATATCGTCATACCACGGACTGACATAGTTTTGTGTACAGCAGATTGTATTTTGATTGTGTTGTCCTAGGTTTGACATATCATTTTCTTTTTGTTGTCTTGTTGCTGAATCAACAACTAACTTGCATAACCCTTGGCCTCTCACTATTTGAGTTGGGGTAATTTCTATGTCATACTCCTGCAAAGAAGTAACCCAGTTCGCCCTCTTTTCACCTAATTCTTTCTATACTAACAGATTCCTAACGACTGGGTAAGGGACAATAATTTTCATCCTGGATTTCAAAAGATAAGATCGGAAGTGCTTGACTGCTTTGAAAACAACGTAGGCTTGTTGATCTACCACTGGGTAATTAAGTTCCGCGCCTTTGAAAGCAGAGCTCATAAAGGCAATGGGTACTTCATTATTTTCAACGTTCTTTTGAGTTAGGACTGCAGCGTAGGAGCGGTTAGAAGCAAAAGTGTAGAGCATGAAGTCTTGCGAAAAGTCGGGGCTCATGAGAGAAGGAGCGTCTATTATGGCCTTTTTTATTGCATTAAAATCTTGGTTTTATAAGGGTCCCCAATGATATTGTGCGTCTTTCTTAATTAAATTTTGTAAAGGTCTGACCATTTCAGAGAAACTGGGGACAAATCTCCTGGCGAAGTTTATCTGGCCTAAGAAAGACTACATAGACTTTTTGGATGAGAGAGGGAGAAGTTTCGAGATGACTTGAGTCCTTTCAGGGTTGATAATCATCCCTTTGCTTGACATAATGAATCCTAAGAGTTTACCTTGTTCTACTGTGAAGATAGATTTTTTAGGATTCAAGGAAATGTCGTATTTATGACATCATTGTAGAACAACTCTTAAATGAGCTAGATGATCAGTTTTGTTTTTGGAAAATACAGTGAAATCATCTAAGTAAACTACGACAGATTGATTGATTAAGCCTCGGAAAGAGATGTCCATCGTTCTATGGAAAGTGGCACCGACATTAATTAGTCCAACGGGCATTTTCCTGTAAGCGTAAGTGCCCCATCGAGTGCGGAAGGCAGTTTTAAGTTGGTCTGGAGGAGACATCAGGACTTGGTTGTACCTTGAAAAACCATCCAATAAGGATAGTCTCTCAGAACCAGATACCTGTTGAAGGATCTGTTCCATGGGTGGGACAGGGTAGTTATCTTTGTCAGACGTTCTATTAAGGTTTCGGAAATCAACGCATAGTCGAATTTCCCCACTTTTCTTCTGGACAGACACAAGGTTAGAAACCCATTGTGTGTGCCTAACTAGCAAAATTATCTTAGCATTCAGGAGTTTATTTAATTCTTTTTTGACGGTCGGTTCGAGCTTAGGGTGATTTTTTCTTAATTTTTGTTGAAAGGGAAAGGTTTGGGGTTTCATAGGAATGACGTGTAGTATGATGTTAGGGTCGAAAGTTTTAAGGTCATCATACGTCCACGCAAAAACATCTTTAAATTCCTTAAACAATTTAATAAATGCGGCTTTTTCTTGTTCAGAACACCCCACCCCTAAATTAATGCACTATGGATTGTCATTAGTTCCCAAGTTTACTTTTTCATATGCTAAAGAGGAACTATTGGTTTTATAGTTGACTGATATTTTGAATTTATCTTGAAGATCGTAAAATTTCTCTAATCTAACTACAGATTTAGGGATCGAATTTACCATGTCCGATGAAGATTCAAGAGTTCTCATATCTGGTATTACCGTGAAATTGCACAAATTGTCGTTGTGAGCGAATTCGTCGATCACTGCACCTTGAAAAGTTTCTTCCATATGCAGGAAGCTAATAATATGTTGATCATCATCAAAGACTCTCCAATTCATGATGTTGTTAGGAACAGATGGTCTGAACAACAGTTTGACGGAGAATGCATTTGGGGACAAGCCTTCTGCAGGAAAGAGTTTGGAAGCTACATTAGCTAATAGATCAGCTTCAAAATTATTCAATCTAGGAATATAATTTATATTGAAAGCAGAAAATTTATTCATTAAATTCCATACCTCGGATTGGTATCTTTTAAGATGTGGAGTCAGACAGTGGATAGAATCTCTTACCTGTCTAACCACGATTTCGGAATCGCCAAAGACAGTCAAGTTTTGAATGTTCATATCTAAAGCTTTTCTGAGGCCCTGCAGTAAAGCCTCATATTCTGTTGTGTTATTAGTACATTCAAATTCTAACCTACATGCAATCAAGGTTTTGTTACCTGCCGGATTAATAATAACGTAGCCTGCGCCTGCTCCTTCCTTGGACTTCGACCCGTCAAAGTAAAGAGACCAAATTTGATTTTTATCGGGTGCATGAGACCATTGTGTAGAAGCTGCT
Organism: Picea engelmannii; assembly: GCA_009831015.1. Classification (NCBI taxonomy): domain Eukaryota; kingdom Viridiplantae; phylum Streptophyta; class Pinopsida; order Pinales; family Pinaceae; genus Picea; species Picea engelmannii. Next base: position 227,893 of record ML777949.1, read on the forward strand.
GGCTGCACATATGCTACAATCTCGGACTGTTGTTCTGGGTTGGTGATATCTAGAGTCTCGGCCATGAAATTGCCGAAAAAGGTATCCATCCCTTGTATTTCAGGTGAATCAACAGAAGGTGTAAATGGTTCGTTGGGATCATTCAAATCTGTGACCATGAACTTAAGGTAGCGTTCACGATTTACCTTGATTTTGTTGGGCTTTCCGTTCTCTGGAAGCCATAGGTGAGACCTATCTGTCACGAAATAGCCGTGTAGCTACTCCGACCAGTCTCTGCTTAGAAACAAACCATAAACTTCTATAATATACACAACAATAATATCAATAACTTGATGAACTTTGGGGTTAGACGATAATCTTATAAGCACATTCCTTAATTCGCCTATGACTTTAACACTAGTTCGATCAAGTTGGATGATTTTTAAAGTGGATGGTTCAACTTCAGCGTTAATTTTCTGACATACAGACCATGGCATCACATTGGAAGATGCTCCTGAGTCTACCATACAATTGTGCATGTTTCTATTAAAGATTTCGAAAGTTAAAAAATGAGGTACATTTTTGCGAGTACTAAAGGTGGAAGCTTGTGGATTTTTACTCGCAGTCTCTACAACTAATTTATCTACATTCATTACATTATTTATAGGAAGACTTCCTTTGTCATGAGGATCAAGATTACTCTTAGCGGAAGTCTTCGGAGGAACTTTGTTCTGAACAACTTTGTTTGAATTACCATTTTTGCTATTCTTTGCGATATTCTGTAACATTTTTTGCAACAGAAACGAAAATTTTAATAACTCATAAACATAAATGTTAGCCCTTAACTTTTTAATATCTTCAACTAAATCATAATATAAGTTGGGGTTTACATGACTCTGTTTAGTCTCATCTGGTTTAGATTGCTTTGGGGGCAAAGTCGTAGTGTTTTCAGAAGAAGGTTTGTTTGATGTCTTACTCCTAGTATTGTAGGGATGGACTTTCTTGAAGTTAGCTTGAAAAATGCTATCCGAGAAGTGTCCAAAAATGTTCGGAGAAGGTTCTTGTTCTTCAACTGTCTCTTGTTCAACTACCTCCTCAGGAATCTCAGGAGGCATCAAGTTATCCTGGGCTTCTAGAATTGTTTGAAGGGCGAATTGTAGACTTTCTAGATTTAGGCCCTCGGTATTTGGATTAGGTCAGTTGGTGGGAAAAGGCTTCCTGAATAGGGGATTGTAGGGCCCTTTGCTCGAAGAAGCTTCGTCAGCCGTCCTTTTCAAATCTATAACTTGGTTTGATAGTTTTTGAACAACTTTAGTTAGGTTTTCTAAATCCGAGCTTTCAGGTTGTGGTTTATTTTGAGCAGGTCTAGGGAGGATTTTTATCTTCTTTTTGGAAGATGAACTAGTTTCTTTTTCGTTGCTAGTAGTGTCTTTTAAACTAAGTATGTCTTTTTCAATCTAGCTGGCCTCTTCGAAGTCCTCTAACAACGTAGCTTTCTTAGATCGTTTAAACCAAATAGCTATACTTTGATGCAAGGCTTTAGTATAGTATGCTATGATAAGATTCTTGGTAGGCATGGAATCCGTAGAGATTCGGTTCTTAAGTGTTAAGAATCTTTGATTAAAGTCTTTAATTTTCTCTTTTGGGTTCATTCTTAAGCTAGAAAGCTCCATGACTAGAACTTCTGGAGACTTATCGTCTCCAAACTTCTCAAGAAAGCAGGATTCAAACTTCTCCCATGACACGATGGTATGAGGTTGCTGGGCAAAGTACCAAGTAGAGGCATTGCCCTCGAAATTATAGGGGAACAACCTACAAACTACGTCTTCATGCTTGACATTACAGAGTCTTATGGATAACATAAAAATTTTAATGTGATCTTCGACGATCTGTTTAGAGTCAGGGCCAAACTTGGGAAGCCACTTCTCCAGATGTTTGGGTAAGGGATGCTGAGCCCCAGGTATGGATACTGCATCCTGGTCGAGACAATGCCTAGCAGGATTGTTCTGGTTGGCCATTGGTGTAGGTGGTTTGGAAGGCTGAGAAGGGGAACTGCCTTCGTCAGAAGAGTCTTCTCCTGAAGAAGAAGGAGATGATGGAGGTAGCGAGGGTGGTATTCTAGTTCCTCCTACAACAGGAGTGAGGATTGGATCTGTAGGGTTCAAAGTGAGGTTAGTGCCTCCGAGTTGTTCTTTGATATTAGAGAAATCCAAAGGTTGGTCCAAAGGTCGATTTGGTTTCCTTAAATGGGTGAAGGCACTATGTGTTCTTAAAAGAGATTGGTGAACAATCTCTTGTACGTCACCACTTGTAGGATTTGGGGTTGTTGGTTCAACTGTGATCCATAGATCATCATTTGAAGTAGTTGTTGTTTGAGGGGGGATGTTGTCATTTGAATGACTTCCTGTCACTATAGGTGAGAGGTTGGGTGGTGGAGGAGTCTTACAGCCACCTCGTGCCATTAATAAATTTCAGGCCCTCCTTCCAGTGCCATTTGTTGGCGGGCGAAAATGAACGCTCATCAACTAGAGGAGTGGATCCAGTTCGGGGTTGTTTAAATAACCCAAGCCGTTTGGGATGATCCACCCCGATGGGTTTAGTGGCTCCGTTGTCCAATCTAAGTCCTAGAAAAACAAAAGAAAAACTAAGCTAAAGAAACTAATCTAAATGAAAATAACAATTAAAACAAACTAATAAACAAATTTGAAATAAATATATAGTCTATTGTCTAATATTATACAGCAATAATTATATGAAATTAAATGTTCAATTACCAACAGAATTATATCTCAACTACAAATGTACAATATTTACAGATTACAGATTTTAAATCGAAAACCTGAAAAAAAAAAA
>ML777949.1:234481-281295 GCA_009831015.1 Picea engelmannii
AGAGGCCATGAGAGTAAGGGTATTCCTCGGCTAGGAAACGTTCAATCTCAGAGTCTGAATCCTTGCTCAAGACGATAGGCTTTTGGTCAATGCTCTGTTTGGGCTTGTTCCTAGCGCATCTCGATATCCATCGTGCATTTTTCTTTCCCTTACTGTTGACAGCAGTATCACCTTTGCCTTTCTTCCTCACAGGCCTCTTGACAGACTTAGTATTGTCTTTAGCACACAGATCGACCATGGTATCGGGTAGGTCAATGTTGGGGCAATTCGAGGGTTTGATAGGGGGTAAAAAGGTAGCAGGTGGCACGACTGGCTCAACCTGTGTTTCAGTGACCACAAATTTATCCATTAGAACACACTCAGGGGTGGCAAAGCCATTCCTTGATAGGAAGGCTTGCCAACAGTCACCACTAAGGCTCAAATTATGAACGATAATGACTTTGATCAAGCAGTGATGGAAAAGGCTGCTATCAGCCTTCTCACGCTTAAATCATTTGGACATTTTGTAAAGACTACGTAGGAGATAGTGGGGCATGTTCATAGGGTACTCTATAAAAGTCATCAATAACCGAAGATGATACAAAAATACCAAACCATAACGACCTTCGCAAGTCACAAACTACTTAACAATTGCCAATAGATCATGCCACTTGGGTTTGAGGGCAGTGACAGGCATACCTCTATCACAACTAATGATCTTCCTTGATGTGAATAGGAGTGGCCACGACACCTTGTCTACTTTGGAGTTCTTAAAATACCTTTTCCCTGTAGCTGGTAAGCCTGTAGTCGAGCTGAGGAATTCCTCATTTAGCTATAGTTCTATGTCTCCGACCTTAGCCCTACATCCGTTGAAGGTGAGGGAGAACTGTTGGGCTACTGAAAGGTTGAAACCCTCAAATCTTTGGATAAAAACCAGCCAACCACTATTATTCAAATCCTCACGAGCATTGTCAAATAGCATAAGTGTTTGGCTTCCATTAGGCTCTATGCGCACCATAGGTGCCATAGGTAAGGGCACATAGTGAGCTGGGTAAAGGGACAAGGGTTTGGACAGGGTATACGTAGGATCGAACGCTCAGGGATTTCCCCAAAATGAACAGAGGTAACCCGGGATAGCAGGCAGGCATTAATGCCTAAGTGTGCGAAGGTGGTGGAATGAAATCAACCCATGCAAAATAGTCATATCCAAATGTATAATCGAAAGCGCATATGGCGATTCAAATCACTATTGGTATATGTTAAAAAACAATGCCATTCAAACAATTAATGAAATCTATGGTAAGTCGACCCAAATATTTGCACAAGCATAGTATTTGCATGGTTTTAAAATCAAAACAATGTTTCGAATAAGGATTTGACCATAAAATTTATGCATTGTATGAAACTATTGAATTAAGGGTCTAATCACCAAGTTAATGCGTTTTTATGAACCCATTGAATTTGATCAAAAGAAATAGAACATCAAACCACCATTGAATCAAAGACTCAATCATAATCATTAGAATATCATCACGGTCTCATAAAAATGAAATCATATTAACAACAAAAAATGTCAAATGAGTAAAGGTTTTGGTGTCTTGCCAACTGTATGACCATAATTGAATTGGAAATGCAATGAACACATAGACAAGAGTGACCATAATAATCCAATGACGATTTTAATGCCATTGACGTGACTTCAAAATCAAAGTTTTCACGCTTGCAATCGTGAAAACGAGAACAAAGGCAGGTGTACAAATGCGCAAAATAATAGTGTTGTTTTATTCAAAGATTGCGATTAAAATCAAGGGTTCCAAAACACTTGTGTAGGCAGCTTATAAGGATAGGATAAAAATGTGAAGTGGCTGCCAACAGAGGTATGGTTCGCGAGGAGAGTATTCTCAGGTGTAAGTTTAACCCTTTTTCGGGCCTAAGGGACTAAATTTTTGAAAAAGGGCCATTCTCCTTGGTTTTAGTTTATCACTTTTTCGGGCCTTGGAAATTATTTACAAAAAATGAAACCCCTTGGAGTCTTCTTTAAGCCCTTTTTCGACTCCCTAAATAAGAAAATATAGTCGAGTGACCTTATTTCTTTCACACTCATTATTTGGTCCAGAAGGAACATCTATTTGGCATAACTTTAATATTTTTTCTGGCCAATAGATTACATAGGAAAAAGGTATGCCTCGGGAGACGTGTATCACTAGGAGAGTTATGATAAGTTATGTTTGATACTTTTTTCGGGATCAGGGGACTAAATTTATGAAAAATAATGAGGGATTCCATAGTTAATCTCTTTTCAGAATCCTTAAAATTGAAAATATAGCTGAGTGATCTTATCTCTGTCACACTCGTTAAAATAGTTTTGAAGAGACATCCTTTTGATATAAGTTTAACCATTTTCCGGACCGATTGGACTATGTATGAAAAAAAGAATACTCTAGCCCTAGTGACAGGAAGAGTTCCCGTTGGTATGATTTTATTATTTTCCATGCCATCGAGACTAAACTTACGAAAAAAATTACTCTGGAGACTTCTTTTACTAGTTTTTTTAGACTCTCTAAAAGTGAAAAACCGTTGATATTACCTTCTCTGGGCTCATAAAACATTACATTGAAGTAGGCTCATTTTTTCAATCCAAAACCTACATTGCATGTCTCACTCTTGAATCTATGGCCTAATATGGGCTCCATTTTGTTGTTGCTAAACTTTTAGAGCATTCCTTAGGTGCAGGCCTTGCAACATTTTTTCCTTTGCGATATGCCACCCTGACCCATGGAGGTATTTTCCTGAGTGTCCATATCCTGCACATGTCTCCTTGGACTAATAATCATTTTGTTCCATGTGCTTGGAACTATTTTTATTTTTCGCGACACTCATTCCTCCTTTGTAACATAGCATCCTTTTATTATTTTTCAAGCTCGTTAAATATATGAAAAAGACAAAAAAATAAAATATTCCAAAAAGAGGGGACAAGAAAACATTCTCTTATACTGGCAACAATCTAGTCACCTTTGGACAAGGCACATCCTTCAGTTTGTTCTCCAAAGAAATGGGATTTAGTATGGCCTTAGGAAGCTTTTATCATTACATAGAGTCATGTCCTCCTTCGTTTGGTTACTCTTCTAAACAAATGGAGAGTTTATGGTGCCTCATATGCCATAATATTATGTCAATAACATGTTGCCTGAGTATTTTCATATGTCATTATCTTTTCCAAGGGAAATTTTTACAACCTAAGTCGACCTTTCTACAATAAGTCTCTTGACCTTCATGAGTCAACCATCCTAAGAGTCTTGTCAAGTTGACATTTAGAATCAATAAAGTTGTCTATGACAATTTATATCCTCCAGTATTGATCCAAAAAGGATCCAGAGAAGGCTAAGAAAAACTCAGAACTCACAAGGCAACTCAGAATGCTCAGAATGGATCCAATAGATAGACAAAGGGAAAAAATTCAAAGTTCCAAAAACTCGGCGAAAATGGAATAATCGCAAAGAGAACGTCATAAGATTTCTAAAGGAATAAACAATTCGTCAAACTGAGTTATGGATTGAAATATATTCCCAGTCAAATTTTGGTCAACCTATCTCAGTCAAAGTTTGGTCAACCTATCCCAGGCAATAGGGGATGAGTCAACATCCATACTGCTGACATCAACAACAATATGGATGACATCATCATCCATACAACACATGTGGAAGGAGTGTGGAAGTGAGATGTGGCATGCTAACGTCAACATGAAGTCAACATGATGACATGCCAGCACCAGAGGCTTCCATGTGTCACCCAGTTATTGGCTTTTCGGACCAATCCATGGACCAATCGGATCATGCCACGTGGTAGTCCGTACAATTGATGTGGCATGCTAACGTGGTGCATTGACATGGAATGTTGACTTGGAAGGGGGCAATTTTCCCCAATGAGAGGTCACCACATGGACCAATTAGGGGCTGCCATGTGGCAAGCGAGAAACGCCCAAAAACAACCCGTGAATGAATTTTGAAAACAAAAAGTTGGCGGGTCCACCAAATCTGGCAGACCATGCCAACTTTGGAAATGATTGATAGATATTCTAGAGACACCACTAAAGTTAGCGTGAATATATATATGTATTGCAAACAATATAACAAACACACCAAAAATGGAGTGTGTGGGAATTGACCCCAGAACCTCCGCATAAGCCCAAGCCTTAATACGTCCACCCATAACCACTACGTCATGAGTACCACTTGGTACATACCGTCCAATTAATTAATTAAGAAGTGTATCTATCCAACTATGAAAAATGAGGAGGCGCGAACCGTATGACCTGCGGGCATGATTTTCGAGGCAGTACAATCATTATTGCAGGTTGCAGAGGGAACAAAAACCTAGACAAAATTATTCTTCGGCCTAGGAGTGCCAGAGTCGGATCAAAGCGTGGAGATAGTCATTTTTGGGTAGTTTGATGCCACGAATTCAGTGGTGCTATCTGTTTTTTGATTTGAGCATTATTTTTGCAACTTGATTTTAGAATGAGGTATACTTATGTATTTTTCCAAATTCTTTTGCTGAGTTAATGAAAGAGCCTACCCATTTGAGAGAAGGACCCGGAGACGTAGTCAACTAGGGACGGAATCTGTTATCAAGTTTTTTTGTTCAGATCTGATGCTTATGTCTCTTCATTTTTGAGTTTTCCCTTCTTTAATGGTGCACTTTAATTTATGCGCATTTAATGCAATTCTTTATAAGTCACGATGAAAAGATCCTGGATCATGTTGGTATCAGAGAAATCGTATTTGATTTGAATTATTGAGTGTGAATGCTTACTAAGGCCAAGCATAAGCAAGTTGAATAAACTCTTAATACTTTCAATCCCGAAGTTGGTCATGTATCCAAAAGGAAGAAAATGGTAGAAGAGGACAAGCATGATGAACAAGAGAAAAACTTTCACATGGTCTTTTATCGCATGTCAAAAATGTTCGAATGAATGTATGGAGATTACGAGAAGAGGATGAAGAAGAAAGGGAAGAAAAAGGAAGCACATGCATATTATTATGCTTTGGTAAACCAAGGGGTTGGAGGAGATCCTCCTGAGCCTTCATCTTCACCTTCAAGTTCTAGTTCTTCTTCCTCTGAGCATTCTCATCATTCTCATCGTTCTAGCCATAAAGCCTCTTTTGAGAAACCATTATTAAAGCTAGATGTAAAATTTTCTTTACCTATGTTTAATGGAGATTCTAATCCTGAAAAGCTAGATAATTGAATCTGACAAGTTGAAGTGTATTGTTGTGTCCAACATATTGATGAAGAGGAAGTAAAGTGCAATTGGATTCTCTTCGGTTGGAAGGCACCGATATCGTATGGTGGGAGAGAAAGCTTCAGGACAAAGTTAAGTGTGGTAATCTTATTTCCTCATGGTCGAAATTTAAATCATCGATAAGGAAGCAATTTTATCCATTAGGGTATTGTTGAGTAGTCAACAAACCCTAAAAAGCCTATGTCAATTTTTCACTTTTTGGGTACCACTTGATCTTTGCACTGTCTGAATTTGATTTCCTTTTGAGAAATGTTTTGTCTTTACTTGTTCTATTGACTCTCATTAGCTATTCAGGTTTGTCTAAATTTATGAAACCCAATGAATTAAAGAGGATTAACACTTAAATAAGGAATCAACAACCAAAACACTTCACCCGACGTGCTCAATATTCGACATCGGAAGGAATTAAGAGGTAAAAAAGAATCACTCGGAAAACCTTAGTCGTTGAACATCGATCCTCACTAGTATCAGTAAAAGAAATTTTTGTTTTGCGACAAGTATCACTTATGGACATCGTCGATAGCCAATCCCCTTCGGCATTGGTAAAAAGTGGAGGGAGTAAGTGTTTAAGAAGAAAGAAACAATATCATCGATTCTCGGAACCCTTTTCGATATTGGAGAAGACTGAATCGTGACAAACATTCTAACCATTCTAAAGAGTTTTCCCCAACCACTAATTCTCGAAGTATTTTGGCATCGGGCGTTTTTGAGGAAGCTAATCAGAAGAAAAACATGTGATAGGTTTATCCCCGATTGTCGACCCCGGATACCTTTTCGGCATCGGTGGACCCAAGTTTATTTTAGAGCACACAACTTGAAGAAAGTCCTTACTCCGACTAATACACGTGAATTAAGTCACCGGTCTTCAATGCCATGTGTCTTTGCGAGATTGGAGAAACCATATGGTCTAGATTAACCCCGAGTCATTCTTGGTTCCCTAGGTCCAAGTCACACCTCTGAGTCAGTTTTTCCATGTCAGCAACAAACGATGAAATCGATCAGCGTTAGAGGTTTTTCATAGAAGGATATTAATGAAAACATTCATGGTGCATCCCCGATCTGCCCACTAAGAAAGTGACACGATGGGACACTTTAGCGCTAGATACGATTAGATTCTAATCATTTAAGGGGCTAATTGATTCCATATCCTGCATTATTTGTTGCTTTGTGTGCAAATCAAAATGACCATTTGAAATTACCAATAGACCACATCACCCTCTGCACCTCCTCCGTCAACCCGTGATAAATTCAAGTTGCAGAGACTCGGCGGAAGATTTGTTTAAATTCCACTCATCACCTGAATTAAATGGTTGATACGACACAGTAAGTACTTCCTCGGTTTAAATTCTCTTGAGCCATTGTAAAAAAAACCATTCTGCACACAAAGGAGTTTCAGAGCATCCAGAGAAGAGAAATGAGCAATTTGAAAGCTGCAAATATCCCACGAGTATCAAATAACCAGACTTAACAAGATTTACAGGTATCTACCTGTCTATGGATTTTTCATGCTTACACTTATATCTATTATTTCTCTATACACAGTCTCTAAAAGATTTATTTCGATTGCAGGAACAATGCCTCCAATAAATTCGACCACTAGGTGATCACTGAAGCTAAAAGAGCCTGAGGTAGGAGAAGGGTCCTCAACAGGGGTAGAAAAACAGTTGGAATACACTCTGAGGCCATAACCAGTCATTAAGACATCTACAAAGGAGGTTTTCATTTAACTTCCAGCCTTTGGAGACACAGAGGAAAACACAGGGACCAAGACAACACTCCCACATTGGGGAGAACTCTTCAAAAAGATCAGCCGAGAGGAATTCCTGGAGTACATCCCACACAGTGACCCAGATGTGAGAGCGCTCGACGACTAGGTATTCTTGAATATCTGATGCTCGTACTTACACATGGTAGCAAGAAAGACCCCTATGTTTCCCTGTATAGAACTTCTACAGTGGCTCATCGATCACACAGACACACATAAATGTTTAATCAATGACGACAGTGGTGGGTGTGTCGGGGTTTTCCTTATGGTGGAGGTCAAAAAGTATTACAAGATTAGAGACCCGAAGGAGTGATTGAACATTGATTTCATCATAAAATTATACGATTTCCACCACACCTTCCGGGTAATGGCCTCATGGTGGAGAGAGGATAACAAATACATCAACCGGACCTCCGAATGGTACTAGACTGCCAACTTAATGGAGCCATACAACTACCTGATGGCTCTCGTCTGTCGGTTTTATGGGGAGAAAGACTGCTCAAGATTTTCAGAGGCATGGATGCCTCTAGCTTACACAGTGGCCATTTCCGGGAGTGAATTCAACTAGGGAGCCATGATTTCCAAGCAGCTAAGCATTTGCATACAACAAGCTCAAACAATGAAAGAAGGAGAGCCTCCATCCTTCTACATGGTTTCATATTTACTAGATGTCATGTGTGCCAGAAACATCTTTGCAGCATGAACCTGAGTTGGCACATCGTAGAACTGCCAACCCATGTATATTTCAACATCTTATGGGAGAACAGGGACAAAAAATCTTACTCCCTTATATGCAATGAATTCATTGCACGTATTTACTTTATTCTTTTCAAGAAAGAATGCCCAAGACTATCAGCTACGACCAAAAAGATGTTATCAAAGGTCGACCATTGGTACCTCGACGAGCGTGATACCTACATTAGAGTGTTCAGGGCAACCAGAGCACATCATCTCTTTCCTGTGCATGTCCTTGACCGACTTGTAGTGGGGGAGATATGCTACCAAACCATCCTGCAAGGTTATAATGCCACTCTAGTCAAGGACAAGAAAAGGGCGTTCATACCTTATGGTTTCCATGTAGGCTTCTACATGGTGAAGGACACCGCTCAGGCCAAGCAAGAAGGACTGAGTCAACTGGATTTCATATTCCAGACCGACTGATTTGGAAAACATGAACCAAAGGGTATGGTCTTGAAACGTGCCTCGCAAGTGTCATCCTACTAGCCATATGCCCACAACAAGTTTGAAGATTAAGTCTTCATAGAAAATTCCCAGGAATGGGATGAAGTGGTGGCAAGGATGGCCGACCCAAAAATGACCAGGTTCAAATCCATGAGCTTGGATGAACAAGAAATGATCCTAGAACAATCAACTCAAGGGGCCCTCAGGGCCAGTGAAGAAATTATAGCGGTCGAAGTAGCAGAAACCCCTCTGGTAGCCCTGGTGCAAGATAGAGGTTTCCCCATGACTCAAGACATGCGGGAAAGGGGGTTACTCATGATAGGACAAGTGCAACGAATAATTGATCAGTTGCAAGATGACCCTGACATCATAGGTATGATCAGGCTCCCTACTGACAACCCATATGAAATCCAGTTAGGCCCAAGCGTCTCTGATTTGATAGACGTTGATGAAATAACCAGGTTAGACGACCCTGAATTCACAACGCCATTGGTCAGATCATCGACAAGTGTTTCGACTCAACCAGAGATAGTCAGAACATCAGGGAGAGAAAGTGCGCCAAACTACCTAAGTGAATTAATAAAAATCTATAATGATGATGAGATCCTGTAAGTATCCCTCATGACCCCTATACATATGGAAGAGGAAAAGGAACCAGATAAGGCATCTTCCCCAGTTCTCGATGCTCAAATTCAGGGTCTTCCACAGAATGAATAGAAAATCAAGAGTGTCTTAGACATTGAGTTTCCCAATGCACCAGATACCCAAGTGAACAGTCCAAAGGATGGGCCAGGGTCAGGCGAACAAAAGGAAGAAGCTACAGAATAGGAAATCAGTGTCTCAATGGTCGATGATGAAGTAAGTACCGAGCCTACCCCCGATGCCTCAACTTCAATTGGTAATCAACTCCCTGATGAGCGAAAAACAGAAGTCGGGCCTTTAGAACAAAGGGAGGAAGTTCAAGAACCTAGTCTTGAACACGTATATACCATCGAGAGTCTAGGGAATACACTCACCTGGGGAGATCAACAAATCCCCAAACCCGTGGACAAAGTAGCCAACATACATGCCATCGCTTATATCTAGAAAAGGAAAGCTATTATCCAGAGAACCACCAAGAAGAGGAGGATCACTTTGGATCACTCCATCCTCATCACCACGGAGGAAAATCTGATAAATACAGAGCACACCAAAACATCAAAACTTATCAGCGCAGGGATGGAAATCACATATGCCACCATGGAAAGAGAAATAATGGATGAAGAAGAGTTGGCTGCTGCTTTAAAGGAATTGGAACATTTGCACCACTTGGAAAAATATTACCATGACACCACACATGTTGCGGTGTACCTAAGGAGGAAATTCAAGGAGGCCTACAACAAGCTTATAGATGAACGAAACCTATTCACTGCAAGGATAGTCGAGCTACAAGAAGACGCCCTCATGGCACTAGCCATGTGCAAAGATATGGGTAGGTGGTACGAGAAAGCACAACAAGCCATGGAAATAATCGACTATATCAGCGCGGTGCAAAAGGGATGAGACACCGAAGAGCATGACATCCAGGTGCTAAGGGAAAGAAGCATTGACCGCATAAGGAAATCAGTCGAGTATTGGGTTAAAATGTCTTGAGAACCTCATCAAGAAATCCAAGAGAAATGGGCCAAGTGAAAGAAAATATGGATCAATATCAACAGGGTGATGAAATACATCGGACTCCCCAAGTTTGGCACACCCGATGACGTTTTCGACTTGCACGACATAGTCAAATCATATGCCGAGCAAGACTCATCATGAACCAAATAAATATAAAAGGTGACAGACACGATGCTAGGTTAGGTGTGACAGTTTATGGAGCACCCAATCAAAGCTCGGGCTATGTTGCAATAGTTAAGTGCCAGTATGGTCAAGTATCGGGCACAAGCGGTAGAGATAAGAGAGGTTCACTCGACCCCATCGGAACAAAATAGATTCTCATATGCCAACACCTGCAAGGATATACTCATTGAGTGGTCGGAGTACAAGAAGAGTCACCCACTTTAGTGATATCCTAATATGACTCTTAGAAACAGTGATAGAAGAAAGAACCATCTAGCAAGTTTTGTTTTACTTAGTTGCAGTTAAACAATTATTTTTAGCAAATAGTATGTTATAAATAGCAGGATCGATCTATTAGCAAAGGGTCGATGGTTGTTGTAAAGACCCTCATTTTTGGTTTTGTTAAGAAATATTTCATAGTTGCCTTTAATTGAGAAGTCCTTTTGGGACTAGAGAAAAGCTTGTGTTTTTCATTAGATGTGTTTATGATTGGATGTGGAGAATAATTATTTCTTATTTTGTCTCATGAATGGATGTTGTAACGAGTAAGATATACTAAATATGTTGATAAGTTATCTGATTCAATGTTTTACAGTTCTTGTCTTTAATGATGAAATTAAATTGTTGTGTTATTATGTGATTGATGATTATAGTTGAGTGAATTATTTTACATGCCATCATTTATCGCATGCGTGTTTTATTTTGATAAATTGTATCTTAGTCAGTAATTGGAATACCCGCATAGTTAATGTATTAGTACTAGGCCTGTGGTAGATGATCATTGTCTTCATGCTAGAGTGAAAGGGTTGTCCCAAGCTCAGCCTTTTCTCTAGTAGTTAAGTTTGTTCCCACTTTGTCACTTAGTTGGTTTATACCATATTTATCTCATATCAATCCCACCTAAGAGAAAAGACAAAAAAATAATGTTTGAACTGAAGGAGAAATCCTTCACAAGAAAACGTAAATCCCATCGATTATTTTGGTCGGATCGCAAGATCTGGAGAACCTTTCCACTAGTAAATGTTGCAAAGTCTAATTGGGCCTCGGTGGTGGTTTTGGTTCCTACTGTTGAGTTAAATGGATTTAATACCATCAATAGAATTGGTGCTAGAAGGATTGCTGAGGAATGAATGGCTGACACTATTTTTAACAAAATATTTCACACAACCTGTAGATTCAAAACAACCCACATGCATCGCTAGTCATTCCCAAGACATCCCACACACACTGAGTACTCCTGAAACGAGTAACTCAACCCAGCCAGAGGAAGAATGCATGTTCCCTGATATACCTTACGCTCTTCCTCACGATGAATTGAATCAATTCAGAAGAATCACAAGATCATACACCTGACATATCAGTGCACTGCCCTTAACTCTGTTACTTCCTTGAATAAAACAAGTAAGGAAACCAGTGGTCGAGTCCCTCGACCAGGTTTTTGTGTACACTATAGAAGACCTGATATATTTTTATCTCACTGAAATCAAACATCCTCTTAACCTAATCCCTGAAACACCAACTGACAACTTCTTTGACCCAGACAATTTTTCAGAAGAGGAAGGGTTTAACTCAAAATGCATTGTTTCGGGATCTGAAGACATGGAAGATAACCATGACCATGATGAATAAAGGGGAAACCCACCTCAAAACAATCAACCTTGGTTTGGCCAGAGATTCTTTGGCCATCCCTGGAGGAGTACATAACCTTCCTCGACATCCAGAGAAGTTACTCCCTAAATTTGACCCTAAAACCTTAGGATTGCCTGAAGATCATATAAGAAATTCATACTAGCTATCAGACTGATGAATGTCCAACATAAAGATGTAGTTTGCAGTATTTTTCCCTACACTTGCGAGAATTCATCTTCCACGTGGTATTTTAACTTACATGTAGGGTCCATAACTAGTTGGATGAATTTTCAAAAGGATTTTCTAGATAAATTTGCAGAAGAAACTACTACAAGAGATTTGATGGCAGATTTGTTCACCGCCACCATGAGTTTGAAGGAAAGGGTTAAATACTTCAATCAAATATTTAGCACCATCTTAAACAAATTCTAGCCAGAAGCTAATCCTACTCAGGTGTTGCAAATCGAAGTATATGCCAATGCTCTCCCAGCTTATATTTCCATGTTTGTGAAGGGGGTTGCCAAACCAACCCTGGCTAAAACTTTTGAAGAAGACAAGACGATAGAGTTCCAAATGAAAGGATGCAAAGAAGGCGATGTCTCGTTAGTTAAGAAAGAAGTTCAAATTCCTCCTAGGAGAGGACTATTGCTTACTAGAACCCCAGGGAAACAAACAGAACAAGCTCCCGAAAAGGGAAGTTGGGACATAGAGGACCTACAATGCATGGTAAACAAAATATCAAATGATATCATAGACAGGAAGAGAATTTCAGGGGAAGGAAACCAAGGCCATAGGCCCTATACACCTTTCTTTAAAATAAATCCTCCTTTCAAAGAAATTAAACCTCCCCCAGCCAACTTAAATATCAATCTGGGGAATGTAGCATCCGACTCTTTCTGTACCTATCATTAGGAGAAACACTCTAAAAGATACTGCCCTCAATGGGTGCATGCCATGAATTTAATGGCCAATCGGTTTCTATATGAGCTTTCTCTAACCAAACAATCCAGCGGATCAACTATAAATATCGCAGATCAGGAAGAGGTTGACCCACTGGAAGAAACAACCATTTTGATATGGGATTGAGATTTACCTATGATTTCCAATGATCTGTTTGAGGTTCAAGAACCACCCGCAGAAGTCTTGGCTGTGAAAAAATGAAGTAGGGGTCAATCGGTCTCAGACAACCTTGTTACTACCCAAACTTCAGGAGGAATACTAGCTCCCGATCACCCGAAAGAAGCTTTTTCTCCTCGAAGAAACCCTATAAACATCCATACATGAGAATCACCCAAGATGGATTACAACATAGCAGAAGATTTGAAGAATTTAAAGGAAAACATATCAGTCCTAGACATATGTAGAATCCCTTAGCAAAAGGATTTCCTATTACAAGCTTTGAAATCAGTAGAAAATACAACAACGAGTACTGACCAAGGAAGAAATGTAACACCCACATATCTAGGAAATAAACCAACTGTGAATTCCTTCTTTGAAGATAAGAAGGGAAAACCTTTTGTCCCACCATTCCTTTTAACTTTTGAAGTCTTCAACAAAAACCTCCATAATTGTTTGGTCGACTCAGGAGCATCTTATAATGCTATGCCTTTGTCTATCTACAAAAAATTAAATTTAGTACCTCTCAAAAGTGATAAATATGTGATACAACTAGACAGAACCCAGGTGAAGGTCATGGAAGAACTCAAAGATGTTATGATCAGAGTAGCGACACACCCTAAATTTGTGCAGGTGATTGACATCATTGTAGTTGATATCCTAGAAGCTTATCGATTGTTATTAAGTCGAGATTGGTCTAAGAAGTTAAATGGATACTTTAGTATAGACTGGGCTCACCTTTGGTTACCATTAAAAGGGCACACAAACATGATTAGGATCGATATGGAAATATATCTAAAACATACTGTCACTAACTTATAAACCCTAAATGAACTTTCATCAGCAGATTTCCCTGTGTTAGGAATTTATTCCTATGATTCTGACTTCATAAATTTCTCCCCCCTCTCATCTGATGTTCCCCTTACTCAAAACTCCAAAATAATTTTTCAAAGAGGAATTTCCGACAACGACGAAGGAAACCCTCTTCTGCCAAGAACCTGCATTAGAAATCACAGAACGAATAGGAGGAAAAGAGGGAAGTGACAAGAAAGAGGAAGATGACAAGTTTTTCCCACAAGTTCGGACCTTATACTTTGATGGATCTAAATCGCAAGAAGGGTCTTGGGGGGGGGGTGCATCCTCATTGACCCAAAAGGTAAACGACATTTCCTATCCTATAGATTAGATTTCGAATGCATAAAAAATACCGTCGAATATGAAGCTATAGTACAAGGACTAAAGAAAGCCATGGAATTGAACGTTAAAAAATTAAAGGTTTTCAGAGATTCTGAAATCATTGTTAGACAAGTAAGGAATACTATACATTGCAACACCCCACACCTGAAGAATTACCAACATGAAGGGCACCGGCTAATAGAGAATTTTGAAGCTGTCAACATTACTGTGATTCCTAGAGCAAAGAACATTCTTGTCGATTCCCTGGCCACCGTTGCCTCAAAGCGATCACCTCTACAAGATTATGATGCCTCCTAGTTGACTGTAGAATTTATCTACAAACCATCGGTGCCTAAAAATATTTCTAATTGGAAGGTATTTGAAGGAGACGAACAAATTATAAAATTTCTGACCAATTTGGATAATTTTAAAGACTTGGCTATTGACGATGAAGTATTCCAGGAAAAATCAGTAGGAATCAATCCTAAAACAGATAAACTAACTGAGAAATCAAAATCTCACACGATACCGAAGGGAATAGCCAATTTTGAAATTTTTTTTGAGCTAAGGGAAATATTTAAAGGGTCAAAGAACGCAAAGAGAGGAAGTTCCTATCCCATGCATGAAACTATAAATCTCGGAACCCCGGAAAACCCAAAAAATGTAAACCTCGGCAAGACAATATATAAAGAGGAAAGGAAGGCTTATCTCAAACTTTTCAAAAAATATCAAGATGTTTTTGCTTGGAACTACCAATATCTTAAAACTTATGATACTCGTATCATTCAACACACTATCCCATTAAAACCTGAAGTGAAACTCTTCTAACATAAGCTCTGAAAGTATCACCCTTCCCTGGAACCTCTCATGTGTCAGGAATTGAAGAAACGTTTAGATCCCAAAATTATTTTCCAGGTTAGACACTCTGTGTGGGTTGATCTGCCTATGCGTAGATTTCAGAAACCTCAATAGAGCTTCAAAAAAGGAAAACTACCTAGTCCCGCCAATGGAGCAACTCCTGCAGACCGTATCTGGCTCTGAGATTTTCTCCTTACTAGACAGTTTCTTAGGTTACAACTAGGTTCTAGTTTTAGAATAAGACCGCTTGAAAAATACCTTCTGAACCAAGTGGGGGACCTTCTCTTACAAATGCATGCATTTTGGGTTAATCAATGCAGGAGCGACCTTCCAGAGGGCCATGAATGTAGCATTTCGGGGACTAATCAACAAGTGTGTAGTAGTCTACTTGGATGATCTGAATGTGTATTCAAAGAACATAGAAGACATTCACATTTATCCATAAAGGATTAAGGCTATAGCTCAGCTTCCATTTCCTCATAACAAAAAGGCTATGCAATCGTTCTTTGGGAAAATCAATTTTTTGAGGAAATTCACCCCCGATTTCGCAGAAACTATCAAACACTTAAAAAAAATGATTCATAAAGATGTCGAATTTAAGTGGGATGATGAACGAAAGAAGGATTTCAACAATATTAAGAGTACAATATCTCAAGCCCCAATGTTGTGAAGTCCTCATTTCAACAAATATTTCTTCATCTATACGTTCACCTCCGACCAATCGTTAGTCACGATATTAACTTAGAAGGATATTGGAAACAATGAGGCCCCTGCGTCATTCATGAGCACTAATCTCCAGGGGACTGAATTAAATTACCCTGCTATAGATAAGCAAGCCTATGTGGTATATAAGGTAGTAAAACACTTCAAATCTTACATCCTCAAGAACCAGACCAAATTAATCGTGCCTCACCCTGTAGTCTGATCCCTATTTACTCAAAAAGAGATGGGGGAAAGAAGAGGAAACTGGATGGAAGTAGTGAAATAATTTGATCTAGATATAAAACATGCTAAACTAGTTAAAGGACAAGGGTTATGCAAACTAGCAGTTGAATCTCAAGACCAAGTAAATGAAGACCCAGGATGGGAGAACAAAATGGCATTATGGTGTGGTGAAGCTTCATACATTTCCCTAGGGAAGGAATCTTGGTATGAGAAATTGACTTATCTCCTGCACCATGGGACTTTCCTAGAAAACCTAAACCCTAGGTAAAGGAGAGATCTCAGGTTAAAATCTGCACAATCTTGCCTCATAAATTTGGTACTCTTTCGGGTTAATTATGATGGGGTACTTTTAAGATGTCTTGAACATGAAGATGTTGATAAAGTTCTGAAGGAGCTCCATGATGGCCTTGCCAGTGGACATTTTGCAGGGGACACCATCGCTCATAAGATACTGAGAACTAGCTATTATTCGCTCACTTTGTTCAAAGACGTTCACACCTACGCTAGAAATTGTAAAACTTGTCAAATAAGCATGAGGAGGGAGAAGAGAGAAGTTTCCCCACTCCAACCGGTGACTGTTTCTAGGCCTTTTGAGAAATGGGGGTTAGATATCATAGGAGAAATTACACCAAGTTCTTCAAAATAGTATAAGTA
Organism: Picea engelmannii; assembly: GCA_009831015.1. Taxonomy (NCBI): domain Eukaryota; kingdom Viridiplantae; phylum Streptophyta; class Pinopsida; order Pinales; family Pinaceae; genus Picea; species Picea engelmannii. The sequence goes on from ML777949.1 coordinate 250,906, forward strand.
CATACTTACTTCCACCAATTATTTCACGAAATGGGTAGAGGCCATCCCTCTGACTCATGTAAACGAGAAGGTGGTAATCCAATTCATAGAACAACAACTAATCACAAGGTTCAGTGTCCCTTTTGTCCTTGTTTTTGATAATGTAGCTTACTTTTCTTCCAGCCTATTAACAAATTTTTCTCTGGACAAAGGAATCATAATTAGATACTCTACAAACTATTATCCACAAGGAATCAGACTGGCATAATCAACTAATAAGAACCTAGTAAGAATATTAAATAAAACAGTTGCAGACAACCAGAGAAATTGGCATAATTGACTTCATACTACTTTATGGGATGATAGAGTCACACCCAAGGAAGATATAGGGAATTCCCCATACTTTCTGGTATACAGGTAGGAAGCCATTCTCTCAAACGGGCTATATCTTCCATATATTCAACTTGCTCAAGAGTCCAGAGGGCATCCCTCATCAACCTTACAACAAATAATTGACACCCTTCTCATGTTATAAGAAGAAAGGGAGAAATCTAAAACAAAGTTCATAACCCACCAACAGATAGTTAAAAGATGGTTTGATAAGCATAAGGCTAAAGAGAATAATTTTGAAGTAGGAGACTTAGTCCTAAAGTGGGACAGAGAAAATGAGCCTAAAGGAAAACATTCTAAGTTTCATAATCTATGGCTTAGACCTTTCTAGGTGGATGAGAAGATTGGGTTAGGCATGTATTGACTACAGAATCTAAGGGGTGAACCTGATGCCCTCTTGGTAAATGGCCAAGCCCTAAAACAATATTTTCAATAAAATAACAACAACAACAACATCAACAATAATAATAATATCTTATGTGTTTAGTTTAGATGCGTCGATGTATCTTTTGCATTTATACATTTTGTTTTATCTTTTGTGATTGTGCTTATGAGATTTTGAAAGATTGTTTTTAGAAAGACAATGGTTGACCTCAAATCATGCAACATAGCGAACTATATTCCTAACTCGTCGCTCACATAAAAACACAAGAAACGGTGAGGAACCTACCTTTGTTTCAAGAGATTCTTTGTCTAGCCCGTGTATATGAACAACTTTGGAGAAATGCGGAAATGTTTGCTTAGTGGTGTGGTAAAACTTTAAGGGAAAGATGGTAAGCTGGAAGGGACTACATGTACCTCAGAGACAAAGCTAGTGAGTTTCACCTTAACCATCTAATTTTTTCAAATAAAAGACGTCGTCCTCTCCCACTCACTTAGGGAATTCTGCCAAAATAAAAGTCAACTATATCAAATTAGTGCACAGTAGGAGAGGGTATGCAGATATCTCCGTCAGGGCTATGAACACTCGCTGGTAGCGGAGCAAGGTCTGTGACGTCAGGGTGACTCCGTCGGGGCTATGGACGCCTACTGGCAGCGGAGAAACACTGTAGAAAATGAATAAGGGTGACTAAAAGGCCTAGTGTCAGCGAATTCTTTACTAGACTCTTGTCAAAGGGGGGAGTGAGTCAAGGTTATAGGAAACATAGGTGGAATAAAGGTTGAAAACCCCACAGGTAGGCCTAGATGTGTCAATCAAGGAATTTCAAATACAAGGGTGAAAGGGGCTATGATAAAACCTAGTTAAGTTCTTCACCATATTTCACATCAGTCGAAATCGAGGGAGGAACAAATATTATGATTTCACCCAGTAAGTTTCCATTTGTTGAGCACTCAACAAACCCTAAAAATCCTATGTCAATTTTTCACTTTTTGGGTACCACTTGATCTTTGCACTGTCTGAATTCGATTTCCTTTTGAGAAAGTTTTTGTCTTTGCTTGCTCTCTTGACTCTCATTAGCTATTCAGGTTTGTCTAAATTTATGAAACCCCATGAATTAAAGAGGCCTAACACTTAAATAAGGAATCAACAACCAAAACACTTCACCTGATGCACTCAAGATTTGTCATTGGAAGGAATTAAGAGGTAAAAAAGAATCACTCGAAAAAACTCAGTCATTGAATGTTGATCCTCATCGATATCGGTGAAAGGAAGTTTTTTTTCATGAAAAGTATCACTTACGGACATCCCTGATAGTCGATCCCCTTCGGCATCGGTAAAAAGTGGAGGGAGTAAACATTTAAGAATAAAGAAACAATATCGTCGATAGTTGATACCCGACACGCTTGTCGGAATTGAAGACGACCGAATCGCGACGAATATTTTGACCATGCTAAAGAGTTTTCCCCGACCACCAATTCCCAAATCATTTTGTCATCAGGCATTTTTGAGGAAGCTAATCCAAAGAAAAACATGTGATAGGTTTATCCCTGATCGTCAACCCCCGATACCTTTTCGGCATCAACGAACCCAGGTTTATTTTAGATCGCACAACTTGAAGAAAGTCCCAACTCTGACTAATACGTGCAAATTAAGTCACTGATATTCAACGCCACGTTTCTTTTCTAGATTGGAGAAATCATATGGTCTAGATTAACCCCAAGTCATTCTTGGATCCCTGGGTCCAAGTCACACCTCCGAGTCATTTTTTCCACGTCATCACCGGACGATGAAATCGATTGGCATCGTAGGTTTTTCACAGAAGGATATTAATGAAAATGTTCATGGCGCATCCCCGATCCCCAATCCACCCATTGAGAAAGCGACATGATGGGACGTTTTAGCGCTATATAGGATTAGATTCAGAGCATTTAAGGGACTAATTAATTCCATATCCTACATTATTTGTTGATTCGTGTGTGAATCAATACAGTTGTTTGAAATTAATGATAGACCACATTACCCTCCATGCCTCTGCCATCAACCCACGATGAATTCAAGTTGCAGAGATTCGGCAGAAGATTTGTCTGAATTCCACTCATCACCTGAATTAAATGGTTGATATGACACGGTAAGTTCTTCCTCGGTTTAAATTCACTTGAGCCATTGTAAATGAAACCATTCTATGTGCAAAGGAGTTTAGATCATCTGGAGAAGTGAAACGAGCAATTCAAAAGCGACAGAGATCCCGTGAGTATCAAATAACCAAGTTTAATAAGCTTTACAGGTATGTACCAATCTGTGGATTTTTCATGCTTACACTTCTATCCAGTGTTTCTCTATACGTAGTCTCTAAAATATTTATTTCAATTGCAGGAACAATACCTCCAAGAAATCCGACCACTAGACAATCGTCGAGGGCACTGAAGCTAAAAGAACCAGAGAGAGGAGAAGGGTCCTCTCCAGGGGTAGAAAAACATATGGAATACACTCTGAGGCCGGAACCAGTCATTAAGATATCTCCAAAGAAGGTTTTCATTCAACCACTAACCTTTGGAGACATAGAGGAAAACATAGGGACCAATATGTCACTCCCACATTGGGGAGAACTCTTCAAAAATATCATCTTAGAGGAATTCCCGGAGTACATCCCACACAGTGACCCAGATGTGAGAGCGCTCGACAACCAGGTATTCTCAAATATCCTACGATCGTACTTGCACATGGTAGCAAGAAGGACCCCTGTGTTTCCTTGTATATAAATTCTATAGTGTCTCATCAACCAAAAAGACACAGAGAAGTGTTTAATCGACAACGACAGTGGTGGGTGTTTCGGTGTTTTCCTTCCGGTGGAGATCCAAAAGTATTACAAGATTAAAGATCCAGACGAGTGACTGGACACTAATTTCATCATAAAATTCTACAAGTGCCATGACACCAGCCGAGTGATGGACTCATGGTGGAGAGAGGATAAAAAATACACCAACGAGACCTTTGGCTGGTACTAGACTGCCAACTTAAGGGATCCATACATCTACCTAATGAATCTCATCTGTCGGTTGTATGGGGAGAAAGACTGCTCCAGATTTTCAAAGGCATGGATGCCTCTAGCTTACACAGTGGCCATTTCTTGGATCGACTTCGACTAGGGAGCCATCATTTCCAGGAAGCTCAACACCTGCATACAACAGGCTCAGACGTTGAAAGAAGGAGAGACTCTGGCCTTCTACATGGCTTCATATTTACTGGATGTCATGTGTTCTAGAAACGTCTTTGCCAGCATGAACCTAAGATGGCACATCATAGAACTCTTGGTCCACGTATATTTCAACATCCTATATGAGAACATGTACAAAAAATCCTATTCCCTTATCTACGATGAATTCATCGCACGTATTTACTTTATTCTTTTCAAGAAATAATGCTCAATAATATCAGTTGCAGCCAAAAAGATGATATCAAAGGTCGGCCACTGGTATCTCAACAACCGTGATACCTACATCAGAGTGTTTGGGGCCACCAGAGCACCTCATCTCCTACCCGTTCATTTCCCTAACTGGATTGTAGTGGGGGAGATATGCTACCAGACCATCCTGCAAGGTTATAATTCCACTCTGGTCAAGGATAAGAAAAGGGTGTTCATACCTTATGGTTTCCATGTAAGCTTCTACATGGTGAAGGGCATTGCTCAGGCCAAGCAAGAAGGACTGATTCAATTGGAGTTCAAATTCCAGACCAGTCGATTCCACAAACATGACCCAAAGGGTTTGGTCTTGAAACATGCCTCGCAAGTGTCGTCCTGCTAGCCATACGCCCATGACAAGTTTGAAGATGGAGTCTTCACAGAAAATGCCCAAGACTAGGACAAAATGGTGGAAAGGATGGTCGACCCCAAAATGACCAGGTTCAAATCCATGAGCCTGAATGAATAGGAAAATATCCTAGAACAATTGGCTCAAGGGGCCCTCAGGGCCATAGAAGAACTGATAGTGGTCGAAGCAACAGAAGCCCCCCTGGTAGCCCCATTGAAAGATAGAGGTTTCCCCATGACTCAGGACGCACAGGAAAGGGGGTTACTCATGATAGAACAATCATAGCGAATAGTTGATCAGCTACAAGATGACCCAAACCTCATAGGTATGACAAGACTCTTTGTCGACAACCCAGATGAAAGATGATTAGGCCCAAGCAACCCTAAAGTGATATATGTTGATGAAATTACTAGGTTAGATGAACCTAAATTCACAACGCCACCGGCCAGATCGCCAACAGGTGTTTCGACTCAAACAGAGACAGTCAGAACATTATGGAGAGCACGTGCGCCAACCCCCTAAGCGAATTAATAAAAATCTATGATGATGGTGAGAGCCCGGAAGTATCCCTCATGACCCCTGTACATATCGAAGAGGAAAAGGATCCAATGAAGGCATCTTCCCCAGTTCCCGATGCTCAAATTCAGGGTCTTCCACAGATTGAACAGGAAATCAAGAGTGTCTTAGATACTGAACTACCCAATGCACCGGAGACCCAAGTATATAGTCTGATGGCCGATGATAAAGTAAGTACTCAGCCTACCCCCGATGCCTCAATTTGAATCGGTACTCAACTCCCCGATGAGAGACAAACATAAGTTGGGCCTTTAGAACATAGGGAGGAAGTTCAAGAACCCAGTATTGAACAAGTATATACCATTGGGAGTCTAGGGAATACACTCACCTAGGGAGATAAATAAATCCCTGAACCTGTGGATGAAGTAGCCGACATACATTGCATCACTTATGACAGGAAAAGGAAAGCTATTGTCTAGAGAACCACCAAGAAGATGAGGATCACTATGGATCGCTCCATCCTCATCACCAAAAAGGAAAATCTTATAAATACAGAGCACGCCAAAACATCTTATCAATGCAGGGATGGAAATCATAGATGCCACCCTGGACAAAGAAAAAAGGGATGAAGAGGAGCTAGCTACTTCTTTAAAGGAATTGGAACATTTGCACCACTTGAAGAAATATTACAAGGACACCACACAGGCTGTGGTGTACCTAAGGAGAAAATTCAAGGAGGCCTACAACAATTTTATATATGAACGGAGCATATTCACTGCAAGGATATCCAAGATGCAAGAAGACACCCTCATGGTTCTAGCCATGTGAAAATATATGGAGAGGTGGTACGAGAAAGTGCAACAATCCATGGAAATAATCGACTATATCAGCACGGTGAAAAAGGGTTGAGATGGCGAAGAGAACGACATCCAAGTGCTAAGGGAAAGAAACATCGACCGCATAAGGAAATCGGTCGAGTATTGGGTTAAAATGTCTTGGGAACCTCATTGAGAAATCCAAGAGAAATGGGCCAAGTGCGAGAAAAGTTGGATCAAGATCAATTGGGTGATTAAAGACATCGAACTCCCCAAGTTTGGTACACCCGATGACTTTGTCGACTTGCGCGATATAGTCAAATCACACATTGAGGAAGACTCATCATGGACCAAAGAAATAGAAAAGGTGACAGACACGACACCAGATCAAGTGCGATAGTTTATGGAGCTCCCGATCAAAGCTCAGGCTATGTTGCAACAGTTAAGTGCCAGTATGGTCAAGTATCAAGCACAAGCAGTAGAGATAAGAGAGGTTCACTCGTCCCCAATGGAACAACATAGATTCCTGTATGCCAACACCTGGGAGGATCTATTCATCAAGTGGTCGAATTACAAGAAGAGTCACCCACTTAAGTGATATCCTAAGATGACTCTTAGAAAGACTGATAGAAGAAAGCGCCATATGGCGAGTTTTGCTTTACTTAGTTGCACTTAAACAATTATTTTTAGCTAATAGTATGTTATAAATAGAAGGATCGACCTATTAGCAAAGGGTCGATGCTTGTTTAAAGATCCTCATTTTTGGTTTTGTTAAGAATTATTTCAGAGCTACCTTTAATTGAGAATCCCTTTTGGGACTAGAGACAAGATTTTGTTTTTCATCAGATGCGTGTATGATTGGATGTGTAGAAGAATTATTTCTTATTTAATCTCATGAATGGATGTTGTAACAAGTAAGAGCTACTAAATCTATTGATAAGTTATCTAATTCAATGTTTTATAGTTCTTGTCTTTAATGATGAAAATAAATCGTTGTGTTATTATGTGATTGAGGATTATAGTTGAGTGAATTATTTCACTTGCCATCGTTTATCACATACATGTTTTCTTTTGATAAATTGGATCTCAATCCAGTAATTGGAATACCCTCATGGTTAATGTATTAGTACTAGGCCTGTGATAGACAATCACTGTATGCATGCTAGAGTGAAAGGGTTATCCCAAGCTCAACCTTTTCTCCAGTAGTTAAGTTTGTTCCCACTTTGTCACTTAGTTGGTTTATACCATCTTTATCTCATATCAGTCTCACCTAAGAGAAAACACAAAAAGAGAATGTGTGAACTGAAGGAGAAAGACTTCACAAGAAAACGTAAAGCCCATCGATTATTTTAGTCGGATTGCAAGATCTGGAGAACCTTTCCACTAGTAAACGCTACAGAATCTAATAGGGCCTCTATGGCGGGTTTGGTTCCTATTGTTGAGTTAAATGGATTTAATACCCCTCAACAGGTATTTACATAAAGCAATGATGGAATGGAAAACTTTAAGACAAAGTAAAGGTCAAACTGTACAAAGTTTCACATAAGAAATTAGGAAGAAAGCTCTTGCATTGAAAATTCCTTTGGATTCTTATGAAACTTTAATGAAGTATATTGGAACACTTCACAGTTATATTCATCATACATTTCTATTGTTTAACCGCACTAGTCTTGAAGAAGTTTGTGTGTAAGCCACTCACCTTGAGAACAAGGGGAAACATGTTCAAGAAGTGTAGAAATCTTAATACAAATTATGTATTTCCTGGATTCTCCTGATATAAAAATTATATGCCACTGTTAAATACATAATCACTTCTACAAATATTCTTGCGGAATTTAAAACATGATTGCCAATTGCAATATCAAGAAGAAAGATCAATCACACATAACACAGATGTTTTACCAGGAAAGCATAAATCTAAAATCCCCACTATCATATATTATGTATATATCATGGATCATGAAAAAATATCATACAAAACACTAATCCAATATCTCTCAATAAAATATACAATCCTCTCACACTGTCATACAAAAATTGAGACTTCATGTGCCAATTTACTGTTTCTAGACAACCTGCCTCCTCTGCGCAATCCCTGTTGATGGAGATCCCTGCAATGAATGAATTACTCTTGCCTAGGCTACACAATCCTCATGGGCACATCCACTGTGTGTGTGGTTGCATGAGTGCACTCACTAATGTCACAATTGATAGTCAAACTGTCCCTTTCACCTGTTATCTCAACTGGGTCTCCACTAGATCTGAAATGCATGTAGTTAACAGTGGTAAATCTTCAGTTGCATGTGAGATAACTTATTGTGAATTAATTAATAATTAATTCATTGATCTCTCACCAGTGTAAGTTCAGTTACAACTAGTACAACTGAGCTTAACTCACTTAACTGAGTTAAACTACTTCACAACTCACATAACTACACATCCAACTCTGTTACAACTTCGAATCACTTAGTTACAACTAATTCGACTTGTAGGTCCCACCAGTCAACCTTTGAAATAAAATTTCCTATAGCTAATTGATTTTCCACTTCAGTTAACTATTTCCAAGTGATCATTGAGAATAGACTAATATTTATTTTCCAACTATTATTAAGGGATAATCATAGTTGACATACATCTATTAATAGAATTCACTCACCATCTATAAATAGAATTTGCTCATCATCTAAAAATAGACTTCCACCTAAAAATAGTCTGAGGCTCCATCCTAGTGTAGGTGCATAATTATCACTAGGATCTTCTTGTTGAATCTCAACACTCCCTCTCAACAAGAAAGGGATTATCCTTCACCCTAATCCTGTCTCTATGGTATTCGATTTTTCTCCTGGTGAGTGCCTTCGTCAGAATGTCTACATCCTGATATTTTGTAGGAATGTACTGAAGCAACATGATCTTCCACTGCACACAATCTCTAATATGATGATACCGGATATCTATATGCTTAGATCTATTATGAAACATAGGATTAATCGAGAGTTTAATGCAACTCTGATTATCACAATGAAACACTATCGGATCTAAATGAGAACCAAACAAACCAACCAGAATATTTCTCATCCAGATAGCCTCACATGCATCTTGAATCACTTCCATGTATTCCACTTCCTTTGAACTGAGTTCCACGGATCTCTGCTTCCTGCTATACCAAGAAACAACTGTAGATCCGATACTAAAGATCCCCCTAATGTCCTCTTTCATTCTGTTGGGCTGCCCGCCCAATCTACATCCATGAAGCCATGCAAGTTCACCTCATTCATCTATCTGTACCATAATCCATACTCAGATGTGCTCCTCAGGTATCTCGGGACATGCTTACCCGCCTTCAAAAATATCTTGGTAGGCTTAACTATCACTTGACTCAGTTGGTTAACCACATAGAAAATGTTCGGTCTTGTGTTCACTATATACATTAGCGAACCCACTAACTTTTGATAGACAGTAGAATCCACTACCTCTCCAAAAGTAGCATCCTCTTTCCTCCACTTTCTTGGAAGAGGAGTATCCATGGGTTTGTAGCCCTCCATGTGAAACTTACCCAGTATCTCCCTTGAATACTTTCCTTGAGACACAAAAAGTTCATCATCTCCCTATCATATTTCCAATCCAAGGAAATAATGAAGAAGGCCCATATCCTTCATCTTGAACTCCTTTGCAAGGTCCTCCTTGCATGAGTGTATTAGTTTCTCATCACCAGTCAGTATTAAATCATCAACATAAAGAACAATGATTAAAATCTTACCCTCCACCACAATTTGGTATAGGTTTGCATCCACTTCACTTTTGGTGAAGCCCAGTCCAGTGAAATAGTTGTTTATCTGAGTGTACCAAGCATAGGGTGCTTGCTTCAACCCATACAATGCTCTTTTGAGTTGGCACACATGCGACTCACTGCTGAAGATCTCAAATCCTTCAGGCTACTCTATGTACACCTCTTCCTCAATGATCCCATTGAGAAATGAATTTTTTACATCCATCTGATGAATGCGCCAGCCCATCTGCGTTGAGAGTGAAAAAATGGATCTTATGGAAGAGTACCTTGCGATAGGTGCAAAGGTCTCATCATAATATATCCCCTTGATTTGTGAGAATCCCCGGGCCACAAATATGGTCATGTATTTCTCCACACTCCCATCAACAACTTGTTTTACCTTGTAGATCCATCTTGAACGTGCCACTGATTTGTCAACTGGTCTTGGGACAATTTCCCATTCACTGTTTTTGACAATGGAGTCACACTCCTCCACCATTGAATCAACCCAAGTGGGATACTTCACTACTTCCTAAAAGGAAGATGGTTTAGTCACAATACATTTTCTCATGAGAGCCATGCATCCAGTAAATTGATCAGGAGACTGTCTATGTCTGCGCTGTGAAGTAGGGGCTCCTACATTCTGTGCAACATCTAGTCTCAATCTATAAACTTTCACGGTATTCTTTCTGGCATTTCTGATGGATGGCTATGCATGAGTGGCTTCCTCCACTCCATGAACCTCCTCTTGTGGCTGATCCACATCTTGAGACTCATCTTTGGGAACCAACACTTCCATCTCTGCATGCAAGTATAGCTCCCTCTCAAGCGACAAATGCATGGCTTTCCCTTCATTGAATTTTATATCCCATCGCATAACAGTCATCTTACTGTTAGGAAAATACACACGATAATTATGGGGTGTTTCTATGTACCCCAAAAACATCCCAACTTCAACAGTCGGCTCCAGCTTCTTCCTAGAATTCTTGGTCACATGCACATAAACAAATGAGCCAAAAATATTAAAATGAGAAACATCAGGTTTCTCACTAGTGAAAGATTCTTCAGGTGTACTCATGCCAAGTACTCTATGAGGACAACGGTTTTTCACATAAACCACAGTGTTGCATGCTTCTACCCACAAATGCATTGGTAGGCCTTGATCATGCAACATCGCTCGTGCTACACCCACGATCGTTCTGTTCTTCCTCTCCGCGACCCCAGTTTTTTGTGGGTTATGATGTGCTATGAGTTCTCTTAGAATTCCTTCTTTGCTGCAGAAGTCTTTGAATTTGTTAAAGATGTATTCTCCACCATTATCTCTCCTCAGAGCCTTCACTTGCTTTCCCGATTCTTTCTCCACCAATGCTTTAAACTCACAGAATTTTGAGAATGTTTGATCCTTCTTCTGCATGAAGAAGATCCAACATTTATGAGAAAATTCATTAACAAAAATAACATAATACTTATGTTTTGTTGTTTAAGCAACCGAGAATGGTCCACACATGTCTGTGTGAATTCTCTCCAGGATCACCGAAGCACGATTCTCCTTTTCATGAAAGGTGGAATTTACATACTTGCCCATGGTGCAACCCTTTCACTGATCTAACTGAGCAAGCATTCCCATTGGAAGTCCAGTATATATTTTCTACATGATTTTCAAGGCTCCATGATGAACATGGCCTAATTGCCTGTGCCATAATTTGTCCTCATCCTAACTCACAACTTTTTATGCCTTTCCCATCATGGCAGCGCTTCCATCTACCTCTAGCTTGTAGAGATTCTTAACTCGAATCCCTATATTCTTAACTTGACATGTTGTTTTATGTCACGGGAAGGCTTTTCCATCACTGAAAACAACATCATAGCCTTTGTCCTCCAACATTGTGACTGAGACCAACTTTTTCTTCAGACCTGGAACATGCATAACATATTTCAATTGAAATGGTTTACCTAAATCCCTATGAAAGGTAATGGTACCAATGCCAGTCTCACTATATCGTCCATCTTCACCCATCTCTATATGCATTTTGAGATCTCTCTCCTCCAAGTCACTGAAAATCTCCTTATCTCTCGTCATGTGGAAGGAAGTGCCACTATCCAAATACCACACCGATCCCAATGAACTTGACGCCATGCATGCGATCAAGGAGAAATCAAGTTCAAATTGCGAGGCAAGGGCCTCACTAGCTGCAGCTCCAACAACCTTCTTGTTCTTCTTCTTCTGCAGACAATTAGTAGCGAGATGCCCATGTTCGTGACAGTGAAAACACTTCACTTTGGACAAATCCATCTTCTTGGATTTTGAATGGAATTTCTTACCCTTCCCTTTCCTTGCCTTGGCATCCAAATCACAATCCTATTCATCATCATGCTTTGATGAAGACCCATCTCTGGTGTTCCGCCTGAACTCCTCCTACACCAAATCTAACCATAGTCGTTCCCAATCTGGCAATTTTTCCCTTCCATTGACAGAGTCTTGATAACTATGCCAATTTTTGGGAAGTCCTAGGAGAGCCAAGCCCAAATCATCATCAGTGACTACTATTCCCACACTCCCCATCCCATCTCGACATTGGAAAAAATTCGTGAGATATTTTGGAATGAAGTCGCCCTTCTTCATCTTGATCTTCCTGATTTTATCTTTGATCACCAATTTCCTATGGTCGCTGCTATTTTGGAATAGATCCGTCAAAGTCTTCCACATTGCATATGGTGTGGATTTCTAATGGAGGTTTGAGACAATGTGGTCTCGTACTTCCTCCAATAGGATCCTCCTCGCCTTTTCCACTTTCTTTTACCATGCATCAAGATTTGCAGTATCTGGCTTAGGAACATCTTTGTCAATGAATTCCTTCAATCCATTTTCTTCGAGTATTGCCTCCATCTTGTCCTTCCAATAAATGTAGTTTGATTTGACCTCGAGTGCATAATATAACCTCAAGCCATTGAAATCCATTTTGATCTTGAATCAGCTATAGCACCGAGAAATTCTTTCTGCAAATTCGAATTCTATCCAATCATAAACTCAACTTCTACAATCTCCTATGCTCTGATACCATGTAGAAATTTTGATACAAATTATGTATTGCCTAGATTCTCCTGATCTAACAATTATATTCCACTATTAAATACATAATGCTTCTACAAATATTCTTGTGGAATTTAAAACACGATCGCCAATTGCAATATCAAGAAGAAATATCAATCACACATAACACAGATGTTTTACTGGGAAAGCATAAAGCTAAAAACCCCATTATCATATATCATGTATATATCATGGATCATGAAACAATCTCATACAAAAATCTAATCCAAGAGATCTCAATACAATATACAATCGTCTCACACTGCCATACAAAAATTGACAAATTCATGAGCCAATTTATTGCTTCCAGACAACCTGCCTCCTCTGCGCAATCCCTGCTGATGGAAATCCATACAATTAATGAATTCCTCTTGCCTAGGTTGCATAATTCTCATGGGAACATCCACTGTGTGTGTGGTTGCATGAGTGCACTCACTAATGCCACAATTGATAGTCAAACTATCTCTTTCACCTATTATCTCAACTGGGTCTCCACTGGATCTGACATGCATGTAGTTAACAATGGTAAATATTCAGTTGCATGTGATATCACTGATTGTGAATTAATTAATAATTAATTTACTGATCTCTCACTAGTGTAAGTTCAGTTACAACTAGTACAACTGAGCTTAACTCAGTCAACTGAGTTAAACTACTTCAAAACTCACATAACTACACATCCAACTCTGTTACAACTTCGAATCACACAATTACAACTAATTCAACTTGCATGTCCCACTAGTCAACCTTTGAACTCGAATTTCCTATATCTAACTAATTTTCCACTTCAGTTAATTATTTCCAAGTGCTCATTGAGAATAGACTAATATTTATTGTCCAACTATTAGTAAGGGATAATAATAGTCACCATACATATATAAATAGAATTCCCTCACCATCTATAAATAGACATCATCTATAAATAGAATTTTCTCATCATCTAAAAATAGACTTCCACCTAAAAATAGCATGAGGCTCCATCCTAGTGTAGGTGCATAATTTTCACTAGGATCTTCTTTTTGAATCTCAACAAGAAGGTCCCACAAATAAACCTTCCAATTTCCCACAAAATATTTTTAAGAAGTTTGAAAGGAAGGACAAGAAGACCACTACACTGACGAGAGAAGGGGAAAAACCATATTGCACTCATTGCAAGAAGAGCGGTCACAATGAAGAAAATTGTTGTAAACTGCATCCGGAAAAGAAGCCGAAACATTTCGGTGGAAAGGGGAAGACAAAGACCATTGCTACAGTGTAGCAAGATCTTGGTTATGATTCAGGAGATGAAGGAAAGATCATGGCGGTTGGAGTACAAGGTAAAGATTCTCTACATGCTAGTTCTAGTTCCAATGATGAATCTCATGTTGATGAACGAAAGAGGAATGTGTTATTTCATATAAGAGTTGTATCTAAACATACTAATACAGATACATTATTTGATTTGGGTTCTCAAGCAAACTTAATATCTGAAGCACTTTTCAAGAAGATGGGTCTTGAAACGAAACCACATCCGAAGCCTTATCCTCTTGGTTGGGTATGTGATGAAGAAGAACTTAATGTCACCAAGCAATGTAGGATCAGATTTTATATTGCTTCACAGTTTATTGATGAAGTGGATTTGAGTGTTGTAGCACTTGATATATGTGGCATAGTGTTCGGAAGTCCTTATATTTATGATAGAAAATAAGTCTTCTTTCTTCATGAGAAAAAATACCATCTTACTAAAGGGTGAGTGGAATATATTGTTAGAGCTCACAGCATGAGGGTGAATACAACACTTGTTAGTGCACGGAAAATGAAAAGACTCATCAACACTAATAAGAGATATGTACTCATGGTCGTTAGTGAGAAAGATTTCAGAACATCCGACACTTTCCAAGGGTGTGATCCATCTCATAAAAAGGAATTAACTGATATTTTTTCTAAGTATGATGATATTTTTTAGGAACCAGATGGATTACCTCCTAAGAGGTAAATCCAACATGAGATATATCTTCAACAGGATTATCCTCTTCCAAATGTGGGCATGTACAGGATGTTAGTTGTGGATATGACAAAGATCAAGAAGCAAGTACATGACTTATTGGATCAAGGGGTCATCAGGCCCAATTCATCTCCTTGTGGTTCTCCGATTGTGATGGTTCCAAACAAAGATGGCACATGCCAAATGTCTGTCGATTACCGAGATTTAAATAAAATCACGGTGAAATATCGATACCCTCTTCCTCGCATAGATGATTTACTTCATCAATTGAAGAATGTATTCTATTTCACTAAGTTGGATTTGCATAGTGGATATCACCAAATCAGAGTCGCAGAACAGGATGCATGGAAAACTGCCTTTAAAACAAAACATGGATTGTTTGAGTGGTTCATTGTGTTGTTTGGGATTTGTAATACTTTGGGAAATTTCATGTGTGTGATGAATGATGTATCCAGGCCTTTCCTAGATGAATTTTTGATTGTATATTTAGACGACATTATTGTTTTTAGCGGGACTTGGGATGAGAATTTGAGGCATGCAAATCAAATATTGGATACTTTTCAAAGGGAAAATTTGTATGTAAAATTGTCTAATTGTGAATTTGGCAAGACTACACTTGTGTACTTAGGTCATATTGTAGGAGAACAATTGAAAATTGATCCTTCCAAAATTGATTTAATTGTAAAATGGCCTAAGCCAAAGAATGTAACCACACCAGTACCACACCAGTATTAGCACTGTCGAATCTTCAACATTCTTTTGAGATCGAGACAAATGCCAACGGATACACCATGGGTGCAGTATTTATGCAATATCGTAAGCCTATATGTTACCACTCTAAAACTTTTAACCAAGTTGTTTTTAACTATACTACGTATGATAAAGCATTGTATGCATTAGTCGAGAGCATAAAGAAATGGAAGAACTACTTGTTAGGGAAGGAAACAATCATACATACAGATCACCAACCCTTACAATATCTTCAAGCATAGACCAAATTGCAACAATCTTGACACTACAAGTGGATGGGTTTTCTACAAAAATTTCATTTGGTAGTAAAGTACAAAAAGGGTACAAGTAATAAGGTAGTTGATATGATTTCTAGACCTCCTATTGTTGCTTATATTGTTTTGAAGAATACTTCTTTATCTCATGATAGCCATGTAGAAAAATATGCCACCGATGAAGATTTTAAAGAAGTATATGTGAATCTAACCCTTGGTGCACAGGTAAAGAACTATTATCTCCAGGAAAAACTACTCTACCATCTTGGAAAGATATGTATTCCTACAAGTGAATGAGTCCATGTAATACGAAAATCCCACACTTCTCTTGTGTCTGGGAATTTTTGGGTAGGAAGAACTATGGCTCATTTGCAAAGGTTTTGTTACTGGCCTCAAATGAAAGAAATTATAACTAAATATGTAAAGGGGTGTGTGTTTTGTTCTACTTGTAAGCCCACTAATAGAAAACTGGGGCTATACTAACCACTTCATGTAATATCCCATCCATGGGAAAGTGTCTCCATGGATTTTGTAGGGTGTTTACCAATGACCAAAGGGGGTCATGATTATTTGTATGTTGTAGTGGATAGGTTGATGCAGCCCCCCTACCCTCCTAGGGACTCTATGAACTCCCGATCAAGGATATTAAAAACACTTAAGATGAATTGGATTTTTGAGCCTTTAACAGACCCTGGAACAACTTACACAAGCCCCCTTTTGTTACCCTATAGGCTTGAATTACCAGCACAGCCATTTCGGGCACCTCTGGTAACTTTAACTAGTGGGTGCTAGCTCCACTATATAGGCTCTTATTTTCATATGACCGCAAGCTAAAATCTCGGGCCAGTCCTCTTCACAATTTCATCTTTGGTGGTTCTATGACCTTCACCCTTGTTTCCTTCTGAAATTTGTTTCGACCAAAACACACGGATCTCTGTCATGTGTCCTCATTGATCTGATGGTCCAGCTATAATTCAGCCTTCGCAAAGATTGCACTTGCTCCACACAATTCCTCTAAACCTGATATGTCTCCAAAAATCTCCAATATGTTGCCACATGACCTCCTCGTAGCCAACAACTAGGATCACTTCACGACTTTGCAACTTCTGTGACCCCCGCTCTTACAATACCTTTACGCCTTCGAACCAAGAAGTGCCAAAATACTTCTACAAATATCCTTCGTGTAGTTCTCCTAGATTTGATGGTCTGGAATGATTCCTCTCCCTCATAGATGGATATTGCTCGTTGATTGGGGAAATCTTCAAGGAATCCTCCCTTATTGAAAGAATCCTCACCGCCATCTCTTATGAGCTTGTCTTTTCTCTAAATTTTTCTCCTTAGAGCGCTTTCTTTGACACTTAGTTAAATTTAGTCTGTGCACGCCTTGAAACATGTTCTCCTTCACAACTCAACTTCTCTGTGGATGACTACACACCTTGTGACATTTCTTTACACCCTTTTGCAAACAAAATTACGCGACTTCTTCTGAGCTTGCGAGTCAAAAGACTCTACCACGCACTCCTTGCGGACAATTATGCACTCTCTACATATAAGGCTCCAAGTTATCTCTCTTGGTCTTGTTCCTTCTCAACACTCTGAACATCTCAGAATGAATCCTTCGATACTTATCTAAGCATTGACTCTGTGTACACCTTGTAACAATATTCCTTCAACTTAAATTTCGATAGGTAACTATGCACTATTTGCAACAGTCCATAGATGACTCAATTGTTCCTTCTGAAAAATATGACTCTGAGTGTGTTTCGGTCTACTCACACCTTCAAGCTATCTCTCTTAAAATTTTGAGTCAAAAGAGACTCTGTCGATGCACACCTTGCAGACTCTTATGCATCCTTGCATACAAAAAGTTCACGTTGTCTCTTCTGAGCTTCTGAGTCGAAACAGACTCTGTCAATGCACACCTTGAGGACAATATGCACACTTGCACAGACTCCTAGAAGAGAAACAATTGAAACTTATATAATGTCTCATAGATTCATAAATTCAACCATGCAAATGCATTCATAACATAAGAACAAAAATAACAAAGAATTGCAAATAAACAGAAATCCTACCATTCATTCATTCAGATAGACACAACAACACCAAACATTTGGAACAATGCTTCTATGTTATATTCATTCAGATGTTATATGTACATGGACTTATACATTCTCTTCAACATCTCTACAATTCTCAGCGGCTCACAACTATCAACAACCTCTACAATAGTTTCAACAACCTCATTTGGGAAACAACACACTTATTTATACAACACAATCTCATTGAGCTTTCCCTCCAAGCTACCTTAGTGTTATCCTATCGAAATAAAAGAATTCAACTACTAAGGATTTATTACAATAAATGTCTGAGACAGATAGATAAGAGAAAACACATCAAATCTGTATTGTAAGCTACTTCATTAAAAGGAAATACATTCCCCATCGATCTCATGCGATCGTCCAACTCCTAAACATTAAAGATGTTCATAAATTACAATCTTTTCATTTTTTTGCATGATATGCCCTTCTTAAATTCAAAATCATCACTTCAAAATACATGCTAGTGTTCTTAGTTGTCCTCCACTGGCGCTTTGTTGGTGATTCTCCTGCATCATACTCCTATGGACAAAAATTCATGGACTTGTGTCCATGAGCTCCTGCACTGTCTTTTCATGCTTCTGAATGTCTACTTCATTTACCCATCTGGCATCTTCTATCAGGTGGCCTTCCCACTTTACCAAAGATTGAAAATATGTCTTCCTTTTGGTCTTCTTACTAGTTCTATGATCTATGATCTTCTCCATCTGCGGCTTTTCTGCTACAGGCATTTGCTTCTCCCACTGAATCTCTTTCTCATCTTCTTATCCTCTGGTGTCATCTTCCTTGTAAGGATACAGGTCTGAAATGTTGAATATGGGCGATATACCCACATCTTCTGGAAGCTATAACTCATAAGAATTTTCATCAAATTTTCTTAGGATCTTGCATGGTCCTATCTTCTTCAGCTTCATCTTATTATATGTTCCTCTTGGGAACCTTTCCTTCATGAGATGTGCTAGAAATTGATCTCCAAATTCAAATTGAATTTTTCTCCTATGTTGATCAACTATGCATTTATATTCATTGTTTCTCCTCTACAACTTCTCTTTGATTTGATTACGAAGATTCTACATTTCTGCAGTGAATTCTTCTGCCCCAGTGCTTCTGAATTCATTCTTCTCTAGATATCTTAAATTTGATACTTCTCTTGGCTTCATACTATACACTATTGAGATGGGCTCTTCCCGGTACTTATTTTTACTGAATCATTATATGAAAAATTACTTGTGATAGAATTTGATCCCATTGAATATGGTGTTCAGTGACCAAAATCCTCATCAAATATCCTAAATGTTGATTCACCACCTCAATTTGTCCATCCATTTGAGGGTGGTACGCAAAACTAAAGGACAGTTCTATTCCCAGTTTCTTCCATAATGTTCACCAGAAATGACCAACAAATTTGGTATCTCTGTCTGACACAATACTCCTGGGCAACCCATGAAGTCTCACAACTTCCTTGAAAAGAAAATTTGCATTCTGTGTTGCATCGCTAGTTTTCTGGAATGGGATAAAGTGTGCCATATTTGAAAACCTATCAACTACCACAAATATGGAATCACTTCCTCTTTGTGTTCTTGGCAATCCCAACATGAAATCCATGCTTATTGCATCCCAAGGCCTCTCTAGAATAGGCAATGGTTGATACAACCCAATGTTATGCTTCTTTCTTTTTGCATACTAGAAAATCTTACATATTTTTACAAACTTCTTCACTTCTACCCTCATACCTGGACAACAGTACGAAATTTTCAACTGGGAAAATATTTTTTCATGTCCAAAATGTCTGGCTAGACCTCCACTATGTTTTTCCTTCATCAGATTCTCTCCCATCGAGCATTTTGGTATGCACAATTGGAAACCTTTGAACAACAATCCATCCTGAATCAGATAATTTTTCCACTAGTTTCTATCTATGAGCACATGATTCACACATGCTTCATATGCCTCTTTAAAATTTGGATCATCACAATACATCTCCTTAAGGTGTTCAAACCCTAAGGTTTTCACTTGAAATTCTTGCAGAATCAAACATCTCCTGATCAATTCATCAACAACTTTGTTAGAATTACCAGAAATATGTTTAATGACAAAAGTGAATTTTGCATAAACTCTATCCACTTAGCATGTCTTTTATATAACTTCTCCTATCTGGTTATGAATTGTAAAGCTTGATTATTGCTATACAAAACAAACTCTTTTGGAACAAGGCAGTGCCTCCATTTCTTCAAGGCTTGAATTATTGCATAAAATTCGTTATCATATGTGGAGTACTTCCTCTTGGTGTCATTCAGATTCTCATTGACATATGCAACATACCTATTATCTTGGATCAAGACTGCTCCAACTGCAACTCCACTTGCATCACATCTTACTTGAAATGTATTCTCGAAGTCTGGCTAGACCAGAACCGGTTATTCTGTTATCTTCACCTTCAATATCCAGAAGCTTTTCTTAGCCTCTTATTTCCATTTGAAAGACTTGTGTCTTTTCTTCACCGTATCCATCATCGGTGTACAAATTCCACTGAAATTTCTAATGAACTTTCGATAGAAACTCGCTAATCCACAAAATATTCTCACGTCAAATATTCTTCTTGGTGACGACCATTCTCTGATTTCTTTCACCTTCACTTGATCCATCTTCAACTCATTTGAAGAGATCACAAAACCCAAATAAATGAGTTTTGTCTTCATAAAAGAGAATTTCTTCATATTTATCAACAACTTCTCCTGCTATAATCTTCTCATCACTAATGTTATATGCCTCAAATTCTCTTCTTCACTTTTACTAAAGACTAGTATATCATCCATATATACAATCACAAACTTACCAATAAAATCTTTCAATACCTCATTCATAAACCTCATAAAATTACTCGGAGCATTTTTTAAGCCAAACACCATAACAAGACATTCATAAAACCCCTCATTTTTCTTGAAGGTTGTTTTCCATTCATCACCTTCTTTCATTATTATCTGATGATATCCACTCTTCAGATCTATCTTCGAAAAATAATTTTCTCAACCCAAACAATCCATTAAGTCATCCATCTGTGGCAAAGGAAATCTGTACCGAATGGTGATTTTGTTTATGGCTCTTGAGTCTATACACATTCTCCATCCTCCATCCTTTTTTGGACTTAACACAGTTGGTACTACTTATGGACTCAAGATTTATCTGACCAAAGAATTGTCCATCAAATCCCGGACTTGTCCCTTTACCTCCTCATTCTCTTGAGGTGTCAATCTATACATTTCTTTGTTTGGTAGACTCACTCCTAGTATTAGATCAATGTGATGGCTGATATTCTTTATAGGTGGCAATGAGATTGACAACTCGTCCACTACTATGTCAGTGAAATTCTCCAACAACTCTTGAACTTCATCAGGCAGATCCTCCATAGAAGTATTTGTTTGTATAACTCTTGGTTTCCTCACCACAATAAAATGGATCTCCTATTTCTTTTTAACTTCACTCAGGAGTTCCTTCCCACTCATGAGAAGTATACTTGTGTTGGCTTCTTCCTTTACTTTCTTTTCCTCAATTGGAAGCAGCATATGTGTCCTACCATTATTCTCCAAAGTATAAGTATTTTTCCTCCCATCATGAATGACATTCCTACCAAACTGCCATGTTCTCCCCAACAAAACATGACATACATCCATTGGAATCACATGACACAAAATATCATCTCTATATCCTCCTATTTTAAATTCAATGAGCCATTGTTTAGTTACCGTTACCTAATGTCCTTTATGCAACCATGAGACCTTATACGGATTTGGGTGTGTAGTTGTCTCCAACTCCAACTTCTCCACCATCTTCATGGATACTAAGTTATCAGTTCTCCCACTGTCAATTATCACCTTGCATACTATGTCCTTAGTCTTGCAAGCAATTTTGAACAAAATGTTCCTCTGCATTGGATTTTCAACCTCTGGCTCCGGCTTCAAGGGAACCTTCTTCATCATCAAAGATTTCCCATATTCTAGGCCTTCTACTTCAACATTCCGCCTCTACACTTCCGAAATGTGAGCTTCACCACCTCCTTCTTTCTTTCTCTTGGGGAATTCCCAAGACATGTTTCATGTATTTCCACAGGAAAAACACGTCACTTATCCTCCTCTGCCTCTTCCTCTTCCTAGAGGAAAATAGTTTCTTCCATCACTTTGTATCCCTCGAGAACTTCCTCCTCCTTCCGAGTGATTATGTAGTTTTTTAGTCTCACCTTTGGGATTTTGTGCCTTGTCATGGACAATTCCCTTACCTCTGTGTGGACTTATACCTCTACTTCATTGACTCTGCTTCTCAGTTAACGTTTCTTCTGCTTTCATAGAAATATGATAAGCATCCTCCACTGTCCTTATTGTCATCATGTTGATTTCATCCTAAATTTCATATCTCAGACCATTTATATACCTGACAACCTTTTCCTCATCTCTCTCTCTTTGTCCAACCCTGATGTTCAACCTATAGAACTTCTCCGTGTACTCTTTGAATGTCATTCCCTTCTGTCTCAGGTTCTGCAATATCCTAAGCATATTTATCTGGTAATCCTAGGGTATGAATTTATCTTTTAACTTGGATAACATTCTATCCCAGCTCTTAATCTTTTGCTTACCTTTTATTCTTTTGTCAGCCTATAGTTCATCCCACCACAGTGTTGCATGTCATTTTAATCTGGTGACAACATGTTTCACCTTTTTCTCCTCATTGAAGTCTTCATAGTCAAATTACTTATCTATTTCTAGTATCCAATCAACAAATTCTTCAGCATATAAGTGGCCTTCATACATTGGGATGTTTATCTTTTCTCTATCTCCCAATTTGACAACATCTTTCAGCAAGCAATCTTATGCAACATCCTCTACTACAAATTCTTCAATTTCCCTCTCTTCTCTTTATGCATCACTGACGTCTCCAGCATCAGGTGCTCTCCTTTGCATTGTCTCCATAGCATGCAGTCTTGCTTGAAGCTCTCTCATCTCCCTTTCCACCGCTTGATTTTCTACAAGTGTCTCCACACGTCTCCTAGGCAACATTGTGTTGACTTTTCTCCTTTACAAAACTACCATTTGATGTATTTGATACCTCTTGATGACATCATGCTACCTATTTTTTCCTATAGAAAAATAATTATGTGGCTATGATACCACTTGATGCATCCCCCTACCCTCCTAGGGATTCTGCGACCTCCCGATAAAGGATATTCAAAACACTTAAGCCTAATCATCTTTTCAGGCCTTTAGCAGACCCTGGAACAACTTACACATGCCCCCTTTTGTTACCTTGTAGGCTTGAATTACGTGCACAACTGTTTCGGGCACCTCTAGTAATTATAACTAGTGGGTGCTAGCTCCACTATCTAGGATCTTATTTTCATATGACCGCGGGCTAAAACCTTGGGCCAGTCCTCTTTGCAATTTTGGATTCGGTGCTTCTATGATCTTCACCCTTGTTTCCTTCCGAAATGTGTTCCCACCGAAATACACATATCTATGTCATGTGTCCTCCTGGATATGACGGTCCAACTCTAATTTGGCCTTCGCGACTTCGCGAAGATTGTGCTTGATCCATGCAATTCCTTCGAACCTCTATCTCCCAAACTCTCCAATCTCCTGCCACATGACCTCCTCACAATGAACGACTAGGATCACTTCGCAACTTCGATGAACCCTGCTCTTACAACACCTTTATGCCTCTAAACCACGAAGTGCCAAAATACTTCTACGACTATCCTCTATGTAGCTCTCCCATATCTGATGGTTTGGAATGATTCCTCTCCCTCTGTGACGGATCTTGATCATTGATTGGGAAAATCTTCAAGGGATCCTCCCTTATTTAAATAATCATCACCATTATCTCTTCTGAGCTTGTCCTGTCTCGAACTTTTTCTCCTTAGAGCGTTTTCTTTGACACTTAGTCGAATGTTATCTTGTGCACACCTTGCAACAAGTTCTCCTTCACAACTCAGCATCTCTATGAATTACTACACACACCTTGCGACAGTTCCTCACACCCTTCTGCAAACAAACTTGCGCTACTTCTCCCAAGCTTGCAAGTCAAAAGACTTTGTCACGCACTCCTTGCGGAAAATTATGCACTCTCTGCATACAAGTCTCCAAGTTATCTGTCTTGGTCTTGTTCCTTCTCAACACTCTAAACATCTCAGAATAACTCCTTCGATACTTAGCCAAGCATCGACTCTGCATACACCTTGTAACAGGCTTCCTTCAAATTAAATTTTTATAGGTAATTGTGCACTCTTTGAACCAGTCCTTAGACAACTCAATTGTTCCTTCTAAACAATATGACTATGAGTGAGTTTCAGTCTATGGACACCTTCAAGCTATCTCTCTTGAACTTCTGAGTCAAAAGAGACTCTGTCGACGCACACCTTGCAGACTCTTATGCACTCCTTGCATACAAAAAGTTCACGTTGTCTCTTCTAAGCTTCTAAGTCGAAACAAACTCTGTCAACGCACACCTTGCATAGGATCATAGAAGAGAAACAATTGAAACTTATCTAATGTCTCATAGATTCATACATTCAACCATGTAAATGCATTCATAACATAAGAACAAGAAATAACAGATAATTGCAAATAAACAAAAAGCCTACCATTCATTCAGTTAGATAGACACAACAACACGAAACATTTGGAACAATGCTTCTATGTTATATTCATTCAGATGCTATGTGCACATGGACTCATACATGCTCTTCAGCAACTATACAATTCTCAACGGCTTGCAACTATCAACAACCTCTACAATAGTTTCAACAACCTCATTTGGGAAACAACACACTTATTTATACAATGCGAGCTCATTGAGATTTCACTCCAAGATACCTTAGTGTTATCCTATCGAAATAAAAGCATTCAACTACTAAGTATTTATTACAATAAATGTTTGAGACAAACAGATAAGATAAAATGCATCAAATCTTTATTGTAAGCTACTTCATTAAAAGGAAATACATTCCCCATTGATCTCATGTGATCTTCCAACTCCTAAACATTAAAGATGTTCATAAATTACAATCTTTTCATATGTTTGCATGATATGCCCTTATTAAATTCAAAATCATCACTTAAAAATATGCACTAGTGCGCTTAGTTCTCCTCCACTCGTGCTTTGTTGGAGATGCTCCTGCATCATAGGTTCAACAAGATGTGTATCTTAATGCCATGTAAAAGGTAGATCACTATTGATCAGACTGCTAATCTCTTATTTCAGTATGTTTGGTTTCACTTTGGATTACCCACATCCATCGTCTTGGATCGAGATACTCGATTCCTTGGGGAGTTTTGGACTAGCTTGTGGAGGATGATGGACACCAAATTGAAGAGGAGCACTACTTTCCATCCATGGACTGACGGACAGACAGAGGTGATAAACTGAACAATGGTAATTTTTCTTCGAGGCTACTGCAACAAGCATCCCAAGCTATGGAATGAACAAATACCCTATGTACAACATGCGTACAACTGAGCTTTACATTCATCCACTCAGAGTTCCCATTTTGAGACATGTTTTGGGTACCTACCAAAGGTTTTTTTGGACTTGATGTATGGAAGATATATTGATGTGAATGAAGAAAAAACAAAGGAAATATCTCACAATTTCATCTAGAGGATCCAGCAGATACACCAGGCAGTCAGGGAACAGTTGGAGAAAAGTCAAGCACAGTATAAAGCTCAACATGACAAGCACAGGGTTGATCCTCAGTTCAAAGTTGGAGATCGAGTATGGCTTCACATCAACAAGGAGAGATTGAAGGGTGAAGGTAAGAAACTCAATCCCATTTTTTATGTACCCTTAACTATCTTGGAGAAATGTAGTACCAATGATTTTCATCTGGATCTTCCACCTTACATGCAGATTTACTCAGTTGTGAACGTTGAGAACTTGAAACTTTTTGAGCCTCACATGATCATGGAGCAATATGAGGAAGTTTCAATACCTTTAGTTGATGAGTTTTCACCTGAGTAACTGGATGAGCTATAGGAAGATATCATCCTGGACATGAGGATGAGGACTTCACGCAGGGGTGATGTCGATTCTCTTTGAGTACGCTTAAAGGCACACATCCAAGCAAGGCAAAGTGGATCGAGAAGGACAAAGTGAGTGGACTCTTCCCTCACTTACCAGTTGATTGATGAAATATTTTTGTGGTCCAAAAATCTCTTAGGGGGAAGGCATGATCCGAAAAGGATCCAGAGAAGGCTAAGAACAACTGAGAACTCATAGAGGCAACTCAAAACACTCAGAATGGCTCCAATAGACATAGAAAGGGAAAAAATTCAAAATTTCCAAAACTTAGTAAAAATGGCATGATCGCGAAGAGCACATCACAATATTTCTAACAGTGCAAATGGATCGTCAAACGGAGTTACGGATTGAAAGATATTCATGGTCAAAGTTTTGTCAACCTAGTCCATTCAACAAGGGATGAGTCAACATCCATACTACTGACGTCAGCATCCATACGAATGATGTCATTGTCCATACAGTGCACATGGAAGGATCAAGGAAGTGACACATGGCACACTGACATCATCATGATGTCAACATGATTGTGTGGCAACACTAGAGGCTACCACATGTCACCCAGTTATTGGCTTTTCAAACCAATCCGTGGACCAATCGGATCGTGCCATGTGGTAGTCCGTACAGTCTATATGGATAATGTGGCATGCTGAAATGACACATTGACGTGGTGTGCTAACTTGGCAGGGGGGAGCATGGCCCAATGAGAGGCCGCAGGTGGGAAATGCCCAAGGACAACCCGTGAATGAATTTTGAAAACAAAAAGTTGGAGGGTTCGCCAAATCTGGTGGACCACGCCAACTTTGGAAACGATTGATAGAGCTTCTAGTGACACCATTAAAGTTAGCGGGTGGATATATGTATTGCAAACAATATCACAAACACACCAAAAACGGAGTCTATGGGAATCGACCCCGGAACCTCCACCTAAGCCCAAGCCTTAATACGTCCACCCATAACCACTACGTCGTGGGTACCCATAACCACTACGTCGTGGGTACCACTTGGTACATATTTCCCAATTAGTTACTTAATAAGTGCATCCACCTTGTTAAGAAAAGGAGGAGGTGCAGACCGTACGACCTATGGACATGATTTTCGAGGCAGTATAGTCATTATTGTAGATTGCAGAGGGCACAAAAACCGAGACATAATTCTTCTTGAGCCTGGGAGTGCGAGAGTCGGATAAAAGCATGGAGATAGTCATTTTTGGGTAATTCAACGCCATGAATTCAGTGGTGCTATTTGTTTTCTTATCTGAGCATTAGTTCTGCAACTTGATTTCAGAATGAGGTATACTTATGTATTTTTCTAAATTCTTTTGCTGAGTTAATGAAAGAGCCTACCCATTTGAGTGCAGGACCCAAAGACATAGTCCACCAGGGATGAACTCCATTATCAAGTTTTTGTGTTCATATCTGATGCTTATGTCTCTTCATTTTTTAGTTTTCCCTTCTTTAATGGTGCACTTTAATTTATGCTCATTTAATGAAATTATTTATAAGTCATGATGAAAAGATCCCAGATCAAGTATTTCCACAAAGGCTTGTCGAATACCTCAGGATAGTGAGTCTTACACTCCTACTATACTCCTACCTGAGTTATGAAGATATTCAACGTTATTTCTCGAGTTAATGAAGCTATCATCTCTAGCTACATGCATTCATTCCTCCTGAAGATTCATATCACATTATATTTGAATATCTTCTGATGATTTTGAGATGTAGATCTGTTGTGTATTATTCATGGTTACAATCTATACTAGCATACACATTAGTCATGTGGCCATTATTACTATACATGACATGGATCTGCAATGTACTTGATTCACAACCATGCTTAGTTTGTCCTGAGCATGGGTATGCCCGCATTGATAATGATTATTATTTTTTTGCAGATGACACGCTCAAGAATACTCATATGGGATCACTCAACTCAGTGCCTTCCCATTTTATTAAAGATGTTTTAATGTATTTCATCCATCAGTTTCTCTTCTGATCTCACACATTATGGGGCATCTATTATAGCTCAAAATTCCACTATTATACATTATTGGTCATGGCTCATCCATATACACACTTGAAAATCCCTTTTGTTGAGTTTCCTTATTAAAAACTCCTTTTTTCAAGGTGTACACTACCTGATATATAGGCATGTTGTGTACATACACTACCTGATACATAGACAACCCGCATATGCTCACAAAAGTTACAAAAAAATTAAAATTTTTGTGCTCTATGGCAGGTTTTACAGGATATTTTTGGTTGAATAACCATTATTACCTCCTATATCCATTCTCACAACCTAATAACCATCATTTCTCCATATAAAATGGCCCTAGTGGGGTCATTTAAACATATGAAAGAAGAGGCAAGTGAACTTTTCCAAATTTTCTTTCTTTCATTCTACTCTGAGTTTCATCCTCACCATTCTCTTACATTCATCCTCCTTATAAAATCCATCATTTTCCCCTATATTGGCAAGTTGGTTGTGAGGATAGCATATTTAGAATAGTGCACTTGGAGTCAAAGTAGAGGAACCCAAGCAAGGTTCGTGGAGCGACATCGACAAGATTCAGTTTGTAACTTCCAATCTTGTTATCAACAAAAGAGAAACTTATTTTCCCATATATTTATGCTTTTATGTTTATATTTATGGATGGTTTACATGAATATCTAACCCTTTGTGTGATCTTGGTAGTTATGCATATGATGTTATAGTTTGTTTTGTGTAGTTTTTTTGGGCCAACTTTGGGAGGAGGCCTACAATTTTGGAACGAACAACAACATGAAGGGATATATGATAAAAAAAAGGACTTAAGGTACACATTTTTATCTCCTCTCCCTTCCCTTAATTATCATTATGTCTTGTTGGATTTGGGGTAGAATAGTGTTGGTTGTGGAGCTTGATTATCTTCTTGATTAAGAGGTCTTTTATTTTCAGCCATGTTTATACCCCATGAAGTATTTACACCCCATAAGTATGTACACTCTTCCACACAAGGGAGTGCAGAGGGGGGGTACCCCCTCTGCAGGGTCCGGGGGGGCTATCCCCCCGGCTAGGGGGTTTGGGGGCAAGCGGGGGTTCGGGGGCGAAGCCCCCAAAGAAAAAATTTCCTGGTAAATGTATATTGTAATTTCATTGTAAATCTGGACCGTTCATTATAAGGTCACAGATCTAACGATAGAGATTATGTTAGGGTTTTTTTCCCTAGAAGGAAACCCTCTTTTATGAGGGAAATGTATTGCAGCTATCGTCGATGGAAAAGATTGTATTATGAGATAGGATACTGTGAGAGAAAGAAGAGGAAGTTACAGCGGGTTTGTTGTAGGTTGTATCCCTTCATATGCTAGAAAATAATAAAGGAAGGACCTGACAATTTCTCTGGTGGACGTAGCCCACATTGGGTGAACCATGTAAATATGTGTCCCTATTGTATTGTGTATCTTTTGTTTTTTGTTTCCGCATTTGTTTTATTTTATTGCTCCACAGTCCTATTTTTCTAACAACTGGTATTAGAGTGAAAGGTAACTCATAGGAAAATAGGGTTCCTGGTTCGAGTGGGAGCAATGTTAGAAGATGGAAATTTTAGGGTCGAGAAATTTAACGGCCCAAACTACCAGTTATGGAAGATGCAAATGGAAGACTATTTATATCATAAGGATCTATTCCTACCATTGGGCGGAATAGCAAAGAAGCCAGTGGCTACGAAGGACGAAGAATGGGAGATTCTTGACAGAAAGGCTATAGGAATGATACGGCTGAGCCTGGCAGCGTCGGTGGCTTTCAATATTTCGAAAGAAAAGACAACGAAGGGTTTGGTGGATGTATTGGCCAAATTGTATGAAAAACCCTCGGCATCCAATAAGGTATTTCTAATGAAGATATTATTTAATATGAAGATGTCAGAAGGTGGGTCTGTTGCAGATCATTTAAATGATTTTAATACGGTTACTAATCAACTAAGTTCTGTAAAAGTGGATTTTGATGGTGAGGTCAGGGATCTTCTAATCTTGTGCTCATTGCCAGAAAGCTGAAACGGCTTGGTCATGGTTGTAAGTAACTCTGTCTCCAGTTCAAATACTTTAAAATTTTATGATGTTGTTGGTGTTATCCTTAGTGAGGAAATGCGACGGAAAAGCACGGGTGAGACATCAGGAAATTCTTTCAACATGGAGAACAGGGGAAGACAAAAGGATAGAAGAAAGGGTTTCGGGAACCATGGGAATTATAGGAAGGGCAGATCCAAATCCAGACTTGGAAAGATAGAGTGTTGGAATTGTGGGAAGAAAAGACATCTGAAGAAAGACTGCAGAGCTCCAAATAAACAAAGAGATGGACAACGAGAGAGAAATCAAGAAGCAAATGTAACAAGTGATGTGTTACAAGATGCTTTGATTCTTTGTGTAGATAATATTTCTGAGTCTTGGGTAGTAGATTCAGGGGCTTCATTTCATGCCACACCCCATAGGAGACATTTTCTAGATTATGTTC
>ML777949.1:282815-300902 GCA_009831015.1 Picea engelmannii
CTAGAAAATGGAAGCTTTATTATCTTGCTATTGTATGTAGATGACATGCTTGTTGCAGGGTCTAATATGAAGGATATAAATGTGCTCAAGAAGAAATTAGCCAATTCATTTGCGATGAAGGATTTGGGTGCTGCAAAGAAAATTCTTGGTATGAGAATAACAAGAGACAGGTAAAATCGCAAACTGACATTGTCTCAGGGTGAGTACACAGAGAAGGTGTTGGAGAGGTTTAGAATGCAGAATGAAAAACCAATTAGTACACCTTTAGCCAGCCATTTCAAATTAACTAAGGAAATGTGTCCCAAGACATAGGAGGAGATAGAATACATGTCCAGGGTCCCATATTCATTAGCAGTTGGCAGCTTGATGTATGCAATGGTTTGCACAAGACCAGATATTGCACATGCAATGGGAGTTGTGAGAAGATATATGAACAATCCAGGTAAAGAACATTGGGAGGAAGTAAAGTGGATTCTCAGATACTTGAGAGGTACTGCTAATGATGCATTATGTTTTGGAGGTTCAGAAACTATTCTACAAGGATATGTTGATTCAGATATGGTAGGTGATAAAGATAGCAGGAGGAGTACCACAGGGTATGTACAGAGGCTAGTAAAGAGATGATTTGGTTACAAAGGTTTATGGAGGAATTGGGATAGAAGAAAGAGAATAACAGGTTGTACTGTGACAGTGAGAGTTCCATTCATCTTGCAAAGAGCTCAGCCTTCCATTCGAATACTAAGCATATACAGTTGAGGTACCACTTCATATGATCTACCTTGGAAGATGGACATTTGAAGTTGGAAAAGATACACACTAGCCAGAATCCTGCAGACATTTTAACAAAGGGAGTAACCAGGGAGAAACTGAGTTCCTGCTCAGTTTCAGTTGGTCTTCAAGAATGAATATGAAGATGAGAAATTTGCTAGGTCCAATAAGGTTAAGAGTCCGGCATATACAGCAACGATGGAGTTGTTGAGATCAGTCTCCAAGTGGGAGATTGTTGGTTGTGGAGACTGATTATCTTCCCGATTCAAAGGTATTTTACTTTCATCCGTGTTTATACCCCATGAAGTATTTACACACCAGAAGTATGTACACTCTTCCACATGGGGGAGTGCAGAGGAGGGGTACCCCCTTTGCAGGGCTGGGGGCAAGAGGGGGTTCGGGGGCTTCGCCCCCGAAGGAAAAATTGCCTTGTAAATGTTTATTGTAATTTCATTGTAAATCTGGGCCGTTCATTATAAGGTCACAGATCTAACGATAGAGATTATGTTAGGGTTTTTTTCCCTATAAGGAAACCCTCTTTTATGAGGGAAATGTATTGCGGCTATCGTCGATGGAGAAGATTGTATTATGAGATAGGATACTGTGAGAGAAAGAAGAGGAAGTTACAATGGGTTTGTTGTAGGTTGTATCCCTTCATATGCTGGAAAATAATAAAGGAAGGACCTGGCAATTTCTCTGGTGGACGTAGCCCACACTGGGTGAACCACGTAAATCTGTGTCTCTATTGTATTGTGTATCTTCTGTGTTTTGTTTCTGCATTTGTTTTATTTTATTGCTCCACGGTCTTGTTTTTCTAACAAATAGAAGTATTTTTGCCTTTAAAGGTGTCAAGGCTCTACGTAGTCTCTAGACCTAGTTAAGGGGGATTTTTCCCCATAGCATAATTTGTGACTCCACTGGGTAGTCTCCTTAGGGTATGTTTGGGAGATATTTATTTTGTTTGATTTCTTGTTTTATCTATAATTTCTGAGTCTATCTGAGTCTCTGATCACCTTCTGGGTGTTTACTAGGTTTCTTGAATTGGATCTAAAGTCTGAATCCTTTTTTTTTTGAAGATTTTTAGAAACGTACATGTTTTGTTAGTTGCTCATATTTTATACATATGTGTTTTTCCTTAGCACAACCCGCGTACATAAGTAGGATTTCTGAACACATCCCGCATGTCTGTCGAAATTTGGGTTTTTTTCAAAATCCTTTCCCTTTTTTAGGAAATTTTTGGTTTCTCAGGCCTTCCAGAGTATCGGGGACCTCTATTGATTGTTGCTTGACATGATTTAAGTCTAAGATTTTTTATGAATTGTAAATAAATCCTCTTGTATAGTTTTCTTTACCTCTTTCTGTATTTTATCAAGGTTGAAGGTGTACTTTTAATCTTTAGGTTCTCCTTTGGATTCTGGTGAATCCCTACTTTCTAGCAGTGGTTTATGACCCGAGTCAGTCTCTTGGTTGTTTTATGTGTCTTTTGGTATGCTTTGAAAAGAAAAAAAATATAGTTGTTTTGTTTTTTTCATTTCAAAATCATATAAAAGAAAATTCAAAAAACTATAGTTAAATCTAAACCTTTTTCTTGTCCCTTTCCCATTTATTCATTTTGCAAAAAGAAAAGAAGCTTCTTAGCTACATTTTCATGTTGCATTGCATTGTTTACATTTTATATTTGAAAAATAAAAATATATTAGTATAGGTTTTTGTTTCCTTCTTATCTTGAAAAGAATTCTAAAAGGAAAATAATACTTGTTTGTTTTCTTCCTTTACTTTTATCGCATTGAGGACAAAGTTGCAATGTGCATTTTTTGCATCAAAAAGAGAAAAGTTTGCATTTCAAGTTTTGAAGGATTGTTCATGCATTTTTCTCGATTGTCTTTTACATTTGTAGAATTAATGCAAAGTCCTCTTTTCCAGTGTTCTAATTAGTTTCTTTTTTACAAGAGTCTCAAACAACATCAGTTGCAATTTCGTCCCTTGAGTAAGAAAATCCCGGAAAACAAACGCGCTAATATAAAATATATTATTAACACTTTTTATAGGCTTCACCAATATCTTAGGTTAGGGACTTGGATTAAGTGTGGAGAGGTAAACTCTTCAAGGCCAACCGAAACTTAACTTAGGTGTATGTGTTAGGGTTTGAAAAATACACTTTGTAATTACTCAATCTGGGAAGCTCCTCTAAAACAAGAGTCAAACATGAGGCCATGTGGAGGACGGTGACAGAGATATCCACTCTTGATCCCAACAAATAATTTGAGAGAGTGTGTATTAGGGGTGAATCATGTAGCATTACTTGCTTGACTTGTGTCATATCTCTGAGACACTTGGATCCATCCAAGGTAATCTAAGAATGATTCTGGACCTGTTGCATTTCATGCCTCAAGAGGAAGTTTAGGCTTACTTACCCTACCCATACACTCACCCGACAATCGATTGTACCCCCCTGGTTTTTTATTACAAGTTGGTGGCCTAGTTTCCATTATATAGGTTGGCAGACATGTGACTGCGAGGGGTGTATCATGGTGCCTGAGGCAGAATCTGTACTCTCTAGGTGACACTTGAAGGGATTGTCAGTCAAAGGTCTAGGTAACTTCTTCTCCTAGCCAGTTATTTTCCTTTGTGAATTCTTTGGATGAGCATGACTTCATCTCCCTGGGTCAGAAGCATTCAGAAGGGTAGTTTGTTTGGCTTGTATCTTTTAGGATTTTTTTTTTAGTGGTGTGCTCTATTCTCCCTAGTTTTTCATAGTGACTTAGTCAGTAATATTTTGGACCTGTGACCTCACCCATCTGGGCTGAAGATTTGGAAATGTTATTTGCTTGTGATTTTTCTCTTAGGGATTTTTATTGGAGTTTTTCTTTGTGTAGTTGACCTTAGGTTGTTTCAGTGTCAATTATTTTGGATCATTGATTCAAGGTGCTTGAAAAACCACTATGTTGGTCAAGAAGGACCCCCGGTCTTTCTCTTGAAAGTGTTGAGCCACCTTCTAGGTATGGGTTCTTATACCACTGGTTCGCCAGAGTCAGTGTGTGATACTTTTACAAACTTGAACGATCCCACATGGGATGAACCGATGCATAATATATTAGTGGCCAAATTTATCAATGATACCAACCAAGGAACCCCTTCACAAGGGGATTCTTATGCTTTTCCTTTCTTTGGAAATGTTGGTATCCATTTGATGGCCACTTTGAACATCAATGGGTTGAATGTGGGACTACCAGTTTGGTTGGGTACCATTCCAAATGTCCCTAATTCTCTTGACATTTATCAGTTAAGTACCTTATGTCATGGGCATCATGTTGACGTTCCTTCATCGACAGAGTCTTCTTCACCTCCTTCTACCTTCTCTGGTGAAAGTCTAGCTACTAGTAACTGGAAGTCTAAAAAAAATAGAAAGAGGAAGAATATGAAGAAGAAATCACCAACCTTTATGATTCATGTTGGAGATAGGTCAAAAACCTCTGCAAGTCATGTTGAAGACCAGCACCCAGCCTATGAAAGTCATGTTGGGGGCAAGAACTCAGTCACTGTGAGTCATGTTGGGGGCACAAGTCTAGTAACTGCTAGTCATACTGGAAATAGGTATCTAGCCTCTACGAGTCATGTTATTGACCAATCACCAACCTCTACAAGTCATGTTGGTGATGTGCAACCAACCACTGCAATTCATGCTAGGGGAACGAGTCTAGTCAATGCAATTCATATGAGTGATATGTCAACAACCTTTGCTAGTTAGGTTGAGGGAAAGCAACCCACCACTACTAGTTATGTTGGGGCCATTGATTTTGTTGAGAAACCTAGATGGATAGGATGTAAGCCTAAGTTCCCATGTAATATTTTCAAGGGAGATCACCTTACTCATTTATTCCCTGACATTACATAGTTATGAAGATTGTGGTCTATGTCTGCAAGATCTTCTAATTCTGATCCTTGTTTGGTTTCCCAACAATCTATTAATCCATTGGTGGATGAGGTGGTCGTGTCGATGCAATATTCGGTTGAACTCACTCCTCTTTTGAGGGGTGATGCACCTCTAGACCTTGTTGTCTCATAGTCTTTTTAGACAGTGGTTGAGAAAGTGGTCATGCCATTGCAATGTTCAGTCGATCCCACTCTTCTGATGAGGAGTGATGTGTCTACCGACTATGTTATTAGCATTTCCATTTCAGTACTTTCACAACAATGGGGAATTATTCTCACTTTGATCACACCCCATCCAAGTCCTAGGATGGTTTCCTTTGATTGGAATGACCTTATTGAGCCTCACCTTTCTTCTTCAATACCCTTTCAAATAAGAGTTAAAGTTAATTCAAAAAACATTTACCGATATTTTATGGATGAAGGAGCCTCCACAAGTATTTTATCCTCCTTAGCTTGGAAATCTTTGGGTTCTCCCAAGATTGTGTCTTCTTCACATGAGATGTTGGATTTTGACATATCTCCTAGTGAATATTTTGGGATTATTCCTCAATTTCATATCTCATTAGGTGGAAAGACTATCCTTGTTGATGTTATAGTGGTACAAGGCCCATTAGATTTCAATATGCTTCTCAGGCATGATTATGTATATGATATGAACACTGTGGTGTCTATGCTCTTCCCGGTGATGCATTTCCCTCATAATCACCATCCTAATTTGGCATTAGTTCATGCTTCCCCTTTCTATGTTCCTAGTTTTTGTGTAGATTCTACTCCACCACAAATAAATTATGTGGCATCTTATCCTCGATGTTCAATTTCTCCTGAGAAGGAACTTGTTCACTCATGTTTTCCTTCTCAATACTTCGTCTCAGCAATTGATCTGTTGGTTTATCCAATGGGTGCATGGGAGCCATTGCTTTCCCCTCTTGTTCCAAGTGATCTTGAGTTTCCTTTTGAGTCTAATCTCATTGTTTGTAGATCCTCAAGCCCTTTTTTTGTAATTCTTCATTGATAGACCCTGCCACTCCTGGCCAGAACCTCCATTGTCATATGAAATATGGGCATTTTTTTTCCCTTTGGGAATATCAACCCTCTTTGCTCACACAATTTATTGGATATTGAATTTCCTTAGGATGAGGGCATCCTTGAAGCCATGACTACGGATTGTATACCGTGGGAATACTTACACCATGGTTTGGGTTTTCTTCCCTTTTGGGAGACTTTTCAGGTTGACTACCAAAGAGACCCTTGTTGGGAGCCTAGCAGCGGGCTCTACTTGAACCAGTACTATGCATGAGTCATAAGGTTGTGTAGTGCCTTGTACCATATTGTACATTCCAAGTTTGTTGTGTTCAAGCTATGTATTCAATAACACCTCTTATTTTATGAAGTTTCTATCTATATTGGATTTATTAACTTCTGGATGAGTGTTATTGGCCATCCCGAGAGTCTTGTCAAGTTCACATTCAGAATCAATGATGTTTCATGCCTGACAATTGAGATCCTCTAGTATTTCCATGAAAACTTATCGAAGACCTCAGGATAGTGAGTCTTACACTCCTATTATGCTCCTACCTGATTTATGAATATCTTGATAATATTTCTCGAGTCACTGAACCTATTATCTCCAACTACATGCATTGATTCCTCCTGAAGATTCTTATCACATTGTATTTGTATATATTCTGATGATTTTGAGATGTAGATATGTTGTGTATTATTCACAGCTACAATCTATAATGGCATACACATTAGTCATGTTGCCATGATTACTATATATGACATGGATTTGCAGTGTACTTGATTGGCATCCATACTTCGTTTGTCTCGAGCATGGTTATGCCTGCCTTGGTGATTATTATTATTCGTTTGCAGATGACACGCTCATGAATACTCATCTGGACTCACTCGACTTAGTACCTTCCCATTTTATTAAATGTATTTAGGCCATTAGTTTCTCTTATGAACTTAAACATTAGGGGGCATTTGTTATAGCTCAAAATGCCACTACTATGGATTATTGTACATGGCTCACCCATATACACACTTGCAAATCCCTTTTGTTGAGTTTCCTTCTTAAACACTCCTTTTTTCAAGGTGTATTCTACCTCATATATAGGCATATTGTGTAGATACAATACCTAATACATAGACAACATATTGGGAATATTTCACTTGGAGTCAAAGTAGAGGAACCAAGGCAAGGTTCATGGAGCGGTGTCGACAAGATTCAAGTTGTAACTTCCAATCTTGTTATAAATAAAAGAGAAACTTCTCATCCCAGATATTTATGTTTTTATGTTTATATTTATGGATGGTTTACATGAATATCTAACGCTTTATATGATATTGGTAGTTATGCATATGTTTTTATATTTTGTTCTGTGAGGTTGTTTCAGGCCAGCTTTGGGAGGAGGCCTACAATTTTGGAACAGACAACAAAAGGACGGGATCTACGATAGGTGGAAGGACTTAAGGTACACATTTTGATCTTCTCTCTCTTCCCTTAATTATCATTAGATCTTGTTAGATTTTGGTTAGAATAGAAGCATTTATGTCTTTTAAGGTGTCAAGGCTCTACCTAGTTGCTAGACATAGATTAGGGGTATTTTCCCCCATGGATAAAGGAGAAATGAAGATCAACCTATACAAGCGCCTATAAAAAATAAAAAAATTGGTTGATAACTTCAAAGAAGATCAAATTTAGGATATTGATGAGGAGATTAATATGATGTAAGGTGACCCTTCTGAAGTATATGTCACTCAAGATAACTATGAAAAATATTTAACATTTAACTCATATTTCAATAAATTCGATAATAATAATCATTATGATTCATCAACATATCAATATAGAGCCTTATCAGAAGCATTACAAGATGAATTACATATAAAATATGACCTTAGACCAAGAACCAATGTAAATACAACCAAAATGAATAATCAAGGTCAATCAGAAATAACACAAAATAAAGACAAAGGGAAAGAAATCACAACCCGCAAACAAAAATCAGGTCCATAGGTAAAAAGCGAAGAAGATATAGAACCAAAGGAAAAATAAATAAAATCATCTCTTTTAATCTCGAACATGAGATTATTGAAATCACGATCCCAATCCCTTTGTTAGAAATTGCAAAACAT
Source organism: Picea engelmannii (assembly GCA_009831015.1). NCBI lineage: Eukaryota > Viridiplantae > Streptophyta > Pinopsida > Pinales > Pinaceae > Picea > Picea engelmannii. Next base: position 290,658 of record ML777949.1, read on the forward strand.
CAAGTTTACATAAAACAAGTGATGAAAATGATTGACTTCTTTGTTGCAGCAACCCAACCAGATCCATTAAACTTGCAAGATGAAAGGCCTACTCTAATGTTTTCTCCTCACAATAAGGAAAGGGGAGAATCAATAGCCCCATTTTATATCTCTTTAACATTCAATGAACATCTTTCCACAATTGCATGCTAGATTATGGAGCTTCTCACAATCTAATGCCAAAAATAGTTATGGAGAAGTTAGGATTACAAATCACAACACCATATCATGACTTATATTCCTTTGATGCAAGAAAATTTAGACGTTTAGGGATGATTAAAGATCTAGTAGTTCACTTAGCCCAAATACCTATAAAAAGTGTTTTGATGGATATAATTGTGGCGGATGTGCCTGTCAACAATGAGAAGTTTTTTATCTAGATATTGGGAAAGTAATCTAGGTGGCTCATTGTAAATGGACATGACTTATTCCACAATCCCAGTATTTTTTGGAGAGAGCAAAAGATTTATAGGGAAACCAAACTTTCTTACACTTTTAGTGATCCTAAACACCGTAATAATTATCTTGTCTACTCGAAAGATCAAGATTTGGGTTGCTTTATCTTATTTGTGAATGATGAACAAGATAATGTGCATACACTATAAATATTTCTTTAAATGAAAATAAGCATGAAGAGGGAATGTGGAAAATGTACTCTGATGGAGCTTCCTCTTGGGAAGGTGATGGAGCAAGTATTCTTCTAATTTCACCTTATGGTAATTTTTTTCCATTTTCTTTTAGATTACAGTTTGAAACCAATTCCACAAATAATGTTTGTGAATATGAAGCATTAGTGTTAGGTTTAAAAGTTGCTAGGAAAATGAAAATTGTAAATCTTATTGTCTATGTGGATGCATAATTAATTAATAAGCAAATAAGGAAATTTTATCAAGGTAAACATCATGGGATGAGATCCTATAGAAATTATGCTTGGGATTTAATTGAGAAATTATTTTTGACTTTGAATGTGCATGTAATTCCCAGACAAGAAAATAAACAAGTTGATTCTTTAGTTGTACCAGCAACTACTTTCAGACCTCCTGAAGTGTTGAATCTTAAATATGAAATTGAAATGAAATACAGACCTTCAATACCTGACAATGTCAAACATTGGCAAGTGTTTGAAGATGAATATCAGATTATAAAGTTTTTGGAAATGATTAATGAATTTTCAACAACTCATATTGATTAGGAAGATGAACAAAACAATGAACATATTAATCAAAATAGTCATCAAGACCTTAAATTTCAAGATATGATTGCTAATCATAAAATGATGGTGCTAAGAAATAATCACATTCCAAAGAGATTGGTGCCTCTGGAGAAGTTGTTTGACAAAGATGATATTGTTGTAAAACCAATTGTTCATCCTCAAAAGGAAGAAGTATATGATCACAATATTGGGACTGAGCAAGAACCAAGGCATATAAAACTATCTAAATTTTTTCCTATTGATTAGAAGGTGAAGTATATTTATTTATTCAAATAATTTACTGAAGTATTTTCTTGGTCTTATGAATATCTGAAGACCTATGAAACTGGCATTATTAAACACATAATTCCATTGAAGGTAGGATCTAAACCAGTCAAACAAAAATTAAGACAGGTAAATGCTATCATATTCCCAGTCATTGAAAAGGAGCTTAAAAAGTTATTGGATGAAAAAATTATAGTTCCTTTGAGATACTCTTCTTGGGTTGCAAATTTAGTACCTGTTAGAAACAATAATGGTAAAATTAGACTCTGTGTCGATTTTAGAAACATTAATAAGTCCTCATTGAAAGATAATTATCCTTTGCCTAAAATGGACCATGTTTTGCAAAAAGTAGTTGGTTCTAATCAAATTTAAATGATTGATGGGTTTTTAGGTTATAACCATATTGTTGTGCATGAAAAAGATAGAGAGTTGACTACGTTTACCCCACTATGGGGAATGTTCATGTATGATAAAATGCCCTTTGGGATAATGAATGTAGGAGCAACGTTTCATAGAACAATGGACATAGCATTTGTGGGAGAAAATGACAAATTTGTTGTTATATATTTAGATGATCTTACTATTTTTTTCTAAATCAAATGAAGATCATTTAAAACATCTTAAGAAGACTTTCAATAAATGCAAAAAATATGGTTTGTCACTAAATCCTAAAAAATCTCATTTTGCTATGCAGGAAGGAAAGTTAATTGGCCATATTGTATCAAAGGATGGAGTCAATATTTACCCTCAATGCATTGAATCAATTCAAGTTACCATTTTACCAAGGAATAAGAAGGAGATACTATCCTTCCTTGGCAAAACAATTTTTTTGAGAAGATTCATACCTAATTTTGTTGAGGTAGTCAAGGATTTGATTAATATGCTTAAAAAGGATAATGAGGTTAAGTGGTCCCTGAAACCTAGATACCCATTTGATCAAATTAAGAAATCTTTGGGAGAAGCACTAATGTTGGCTAGCCCAGGCTATTCTAAAGAATTTATCATATTTGATGTCCTCTAACAAAGGAATGAATAAAAACAAGAGCAACCAATTGCATTTTTCAGCAAAAGTTTGAGAGATTCCTAATTGAAATACAATATAATGTAAAAACAAGCTTATGCATTGGTGAAAGCTCTAAAATATTTTAGAGTCTATGTTCTTCATTCTAGAATAATTGCATATGTTCCTAGCAACATAGTGAAAAAGATTCTAAATCAGCCTGACACAGATGGAAAAAGAGGGAAATGGATAGCAAAGATCCAGGAATATGATCTGGAAATAAAACCAAAAAAATTGATCAAAGGACAAGGTTTGGAATTTTTTTTAGCTAAATCAAATTGCAAAGTCCTTGGAGTCACTACTACTTGTGAGCAAAAAAATTGATGTCGTACTCGGACAGTACGGATAGAATCGGTCATATTATCGGATTTTACATGCATTTTTTGTATTTTTTTTTTTTAAACCCGATGTTCATCGAATATCCGATGAAAGAGACTATCGTCAAATATCTGATGGTTGACCATGTCAATGATCGTCAGATATTCAATGAATTAACAATTCAATGATCTATGTACCAACATTTTACGAAATCAATATTTTTTTATGTTAATCAACGTCTATCTGGTCAACAGTCATCTAAATTATGACGAAAAAGTGATATATAATTTAAAAAGTTTGAAATATTAAAGGCATTCAACATTGTTGCTATACTAGTGATGATTTGTAGAGGTTATAAGGCCAGATATTTTTAGGTTAGAATGAAAAAAAAAATTATTTTGTTAATTTCATTACAAATAGTTAAACTACTGAGGTTGATATTTTAAGATAATCATCACTGAAAGTTTGGTAAGGAAAAATGTCACATAAAATTCCTCTAGGAGGACAAGGCCGAGACGTGATATATGCATTGGTCGAGGGTTTGGGTGATTGAAAATGTTATTTCCGTTGTAATAGAAGGAGAATTTTAATTAAAAAAACTAAAAAAACACTGTAGAGAGTACGGACACCTTGAAGGCATGCATGAATATCATCCCTTGGTAAGTTATCCATTATATGTCTTTATATTGCAGATTGTTTTTGTAAACGTTTATATGTTAAATGTAGAAGAAAATTAATGTATTATTTTTTCTTTATGGATATAGTCTACGTACACAAACAATTGAGAGTAATTTCAGAAGAGAAGAAGTAGACATAAGATGCACATTTTAATTAGGTTTTAGGGTTTGGTTAAGTGTTTAAGGGGTTTAAGTTTTAGGGGTAAAGGGTGTAAGGGGTTAGGGGTTAATATTTTAGAAGTTTAAGGTTTAATAAGGCCAGATTAGGGTTCAATGGTTAATGGGTTAGGGGTTAATAGGTTACGGTTTAAGGTAGGTTTAGTGGGTTTAGGTCCTAGGGGATTTAGAGGTTGATGGGGTTTTAGTGTTAAGAACCAAATATCAAAATAGCATAAAACAAACCCCAGAATAAGTACTCAACAACTTGATAAAGAGATAATTTCATATAATAAGCCTCTTAGAGGCAAAAACCTCCTTATACACCACATAAATCTCCAAATACAAGATGATTCCAAATGAAAAGGTCTCCTTGGTATACATAGGAGACTAAGAGGTACAATTACAACTAATGGACCCAAGATGACATAAATAAAATAACATTACTAATGTAATATGCCCCAATTAAGGGGTAATATGCCATTATTTAGGGCTTAACATGCCCCTCCCCTTCAGACAAGTGTTGTCTGCAACGCTTGAGTAATTTTGGATGATTTTGTATAAAAGACTCATCTTCCCAAGTGGAATCTTCAACATGTAGTTTCCTCCACTTAATGAGATACTCTAAAATGGATATGTTCCTCAGCTAGCGAATTCTTTTGTTAGTGATAGCTTCAGGCTCCAATATGATTTTTCCTTCATCATCAAGTTCTGGAAATATAGTTTGAACTGGGATATTGTCACCTATATCCTTGTTTAAGCATGAAACATGGAAAACTGGGTGTACTCACGAAGATGCAGGCAACTCCAATTTGTATGCCATAGTACTAATATTTTTCAACACCTTATAAGGGCCATAGTACTTTGGTGATAATTTATTATCTTTTCTAGCTTGTTGGAGGGACATCTGTTTGTATGGTTGTAGTCTTAAAAATACCCAATCCCCTACTTCAAAACTTATTTCACTACAATGTTGATCTACTTGTTGTTTCATTTGATTATGTGCCATGGTCAGGTTGTCCTTTAAGAGTTGGAGAACTTGTTATTGATGCTCAATGTGATCTTCCACTGCTTGAACCTTATATTTTTATTTTAGAGAAGAAGTGATGGAAGGTGGGTGATATCCATAGAGTGCCATACATGGTGTCATTTTTTTTGTAGTATGAAAGCAAGTGTTATACCATCATTCTGCCAAGGGTAACCATTTGAACCGTTGTGTTTGTTTATCAGAGACAAAGCAACGAAGGTATTCTTTCAGACATTTTTTCACCATATCGGTTTGTCCATCAGATTGAGGATGATAAGATGAGCTATGAGCCAATTGAGTACCTAAACAAGAGAATAATTATGTCCAAAAATGGCCAGTGAAGATGGGATCTTTGTCGCTTACAATAATCTTTGGGCTTCCATGTATCTTTTGAACTGTCTCCATGAATGCGGTGGCAACTATATTGGCTTTGAAAGGATGAGAGAGAGCACAAAAGTGTGTGTACTTAGTATGTCTATCAACAATCACCATGATGAAACTCTTTCCTTCATACTTTAGTAACCCTATGATGAAATCCATGGAAACCTCCTCCCAGTGCTAACTTTGGATGGCTAATGGTTGTAAAAGACCCGAGGTCTTAATTGTTTCCACCTTATTTTGTTGGAAAACCAAACATTATACCACAAACCTTTGAACATCATATTTAAGTCCATCCCAAAAAAAATCCTTCTTGACCCTATGGTAGGTTTTCAAAAATTCTGAGTGCCCTCCTACCGGAGAGGTGTGAAATTCCAAGAGTACCTTTTGTTTGAGTTGGGAGTTCTTACATAAATATAAGCGATATTTGTACCATATTGAATAATTTTTCCATGTAAATGTATATTATGCACTAGAATCTTGTTGCAACCTTTGAATGAGAGTGCACACATTTTCATCATTCTTCCATTCATCCCTCACTTTTGTTATCTAATCGGGTTGGATTATCGAGATAGCATAGAGAAAGTCCTCAACATATTCATCCTTTCTTGAGAGTGCATATCCCACAACATTTTTCTTCCCTTTTTTGTAGATGATTTCAAAATCATAACCGAACATCTTGGTCACCCATTGTTGTTGTTCTTCTAAAGAAATTATTTGTTCCAAGAACTATTTAATACTATCATGATTGTTTTTTACCTTGAAGTACCTACCTATTAGGTAAGGGTGCCATTTATTCAATGCATGTAGTATTTCCATCATTTCCTTCTCATAAATGGGTTTGTGTAAGTAATTTCCCTTGAGTGGTCAATTTTCAAAATAAAGGGGCCTTCCTTCTTACATTAGAACAACACCAATTCCATTTCCCGAGGCATCACATTCCAAAATAAAGGTTTTTGTGAAGCCTGGTGTGATCAAGGCAGGAGCTTTGCACAAATTTCCTCTTTAAGTTGTTTAAAGTCTTTCTTTTCCTCTGGAGTCCATAAAAATGCATCCTTCTTAGTTTATGTCATTAAAGGTGGTGTTATTCTTCCATAGTTATGAACAAACTTGCAGTAGTAACCTGTCAAACCCAAAAATCCTCTAAGATTATTCAATGTTTTGGGAATTGTCTAGTCCATCATGGCCTTAATCTATTTAGGGTATACCTTGACACCTTCATGAGATACAATATGACCCAAATACTCTACCTCCTTCACCCCAAAGAAACATTTGTATGGTTTGGCATATAGTTGTTTCTCCATTAGTAGTCCTAGCACCTTGTCAGCATGATGAACATGATCCTCCTAATACTTGATATAGATTAGTATATCATCAAAAAATACTAAAAAAAAATTTCGAAGGAAGGGATTGAAAATTGAATTCATCAAGCCTTGGAATGTGGAAGGTGCATTCGTAAGGCCAAAAGGCATGACCAAAAATTTATAATGGCCTTCATGAGTTTTTAATATTGTTTTTGGGATGTCTTCTTCCTTCATTCTAATCTAATGATACCCTGAATGGAGATCCAACTTTGTGAAATAGATTTCTCCATGTAGTTCATCTAACAATTCATCAATGATGGGAATATGAAACTTATCTTTAATAGTGATCTTGTTGAGATCTCTATAATCTAGACACATATGCCATGAGACCTCTTTCTTGAGTACCATTACCGTCGATGCAAAGTAATAACTTTGTCTAGGTCTAATATGCCATCCTCTAACATTTCTTCAACCATATACTCAATTTCACTCTTCTGGTCATAAGGGTATCTGTAATGCCTGATGTTAGGAGGAACACTCCCAAGAATTAGGTGAATAGCATGATCATTATTTCGATTGGGTGGAAGACCTCTAGGAATATCTTCAAATACTTTGAAATGATTATCAATTATCCCTTGGATATCTAGAGGAATAAATGGCTTAGATGTTTGAACATATAGTGAATGTAGTTGTACAATTAAACCATGATGCCCCTTTTTCAATAATTTTGTCATTCCATTAGAGATTATCAACTTACTTGTTTTCCATGTGATACCCCTTAACTCAATTTCCTTTCCTTCCAATGAAAATTTCATGAAAAGTTCTGAAAATTAAAATCCATTGTTCCCAATGATTGTAACCATTGGACCCCTAGTACGACATCAACACCACCCATGGGTATAGCAATCATTGGACTATTCATTACATATTCCCCCATAATAAGATTGATCTTGTGGAATTTTCCTAAGCACTTGATAGTTCCTCCATTTGCAATCATTACATGAAACTCTAGCGCAGGATATATAAAGCAGTTGAGAGCTTTGGCTAATTTGTAGTGAATGAAATTATGAGTACTACCAGAATCAAATAGGACTATTACCTTTTTATTTTTGATATATCCCTCGATCTTGAGGGTTTGAGGAGTGATAATTACAACCAATGCATTACATGATATCATGGGATTCAACTCCTCAAAATAAATCTCTTCTACATTTTCATCTTGAAACGGTTCTTGTTCTTGTTCTTCTTCCTCTTCACAATCTATGTATAATAATTTCTTCTCACCACACTTATGTCCCTTACTGTACTTGCTGAAACAATTAAAGCATAAACCTTTTTCTTTTCTTTCCTCCAATTTTTGAAGTGTCAACCTTGTAGGTTGAGGTGTTTTAGAATAAGGAACATTATTCTCTCGATAGATGTTAGGAATGGTCCTTCTAGTAGACATATCCATATTTTTAATTTCAACATTTCTTGCCACCCTGAATGCATTCTCTAATGATTTGGATTCCCAAAGGAGAACCTCATGTTGAATGCCATCCTTTAAAGTTCCTATGAATACATAAATCAAGTGATCATTTGGAATATCTGTTACCTTTATATTCAATCTTTGGAAGTTCTCAATGTGCTTCGCAACTGAACCCTTTTTCTTGAGATTTATCAATTGGCTAAAGAAGGTATTGCTCCTTGTATCCTCATACTGAGCTATCATTTCTTCCATGAAAATTGTCCAAGTGACAAGTGATTTGTGAGAACAAAGCCATCAATACCACAAAAATTGATTGGGTTCTAAATATAAAGAAGCAATTTGTACCTTTTGTGTCTCAATTCGTATAATATTGGAACCACTGTCACACTGTAGCAAGTAGCAATTCGTATAATGATGGAACCACTTTCACACTATCACTGTGAACCCTGGGGTCTCCAACTTCTCATGGCCATAACTCTCTAACCGTGAGGAATTGTGTGACGTTTCGTATACCACCGGAAATGAAATGACAAGCACTATCCATATAGGATATTTTCCTTGACAAAATCACTTTCCTTCATCTCATTATTCCCCAATTAAGCATGGGTTCTCTTACTCCATAAAGCATCTTCCCGTGAGGGATTTCACAGTGATAGTGTGACAGTGGTTCCATCATTCCACTTCTACTTTAGGGTGGTAGGATGAGGCAAGGACAGGTGGTTGTAGCCACCTTCTGGTTGTAGCTGGAGAACATTGAGGGTTGTAGCCTCCTTCTGGTTGTAGCTAGAGAATTGGGGAGTTGGAGCTTCCCTCAGGTTGTAGCCTGAGAAACTAGGGGGTTGGAGCCTCCTTCCAATTGCAGCTGGAAAACAAAGGAAGTTGGTGCTTCCAATGAATGTAATTCTTCAAGACATATAAGAAAAAGCATTCTGTGGTTTTCTCCCGATTTGGGTTTCCACGTAAAACATTGATGCACTGTGTATGTGTGTGATTGTTTATTTCTTACTGCTCATTATTGGATAATAATTCTACATTGATATAACATTTGAAGAAAAAGGATTATAATTACGCTATTACTGATTCACCCCCCATCTTAGTAATCCAACAATTGGTATCAGAGAAGGTTCCTTCAGAAATCAGTTTAACCACTGAAAGGTAGATCATGGAGAGTATGAACTCATATAAAAATGGAATACCACAATTTGATGGACAAAAGTATGCTTTTTGGAGCATAAGGATGAAGGCATATATACAAGCATAGTGATTTCAAGTTTGATAATCAATTGTAGATGGATACACAGCACCAGCAGTTCCACCAACAAATGAAAAAGAAGTGAAACTCGGTGAGAATAATTCCAAAGCCATAAATTCACTTTTGAATGGTCTCATTGATACGGTATTCACCAAAGTTGCACATTGTAAATCTGCTAAAGATATTTGGGACAAGATTTGAAATATTTACGAAGGAGATTCAAAAGTCAAAGCAGCAAAGCTTCAAACTTATAGAGGTCATTTCGAACAACTAAGAATGAAGGAAGATGAAGATATCGCAGCCTACTTCTTACAAGTCGGTGAAACAATGAATGCAATCATAGGATTGGGAGAAGAAATCGAAGAATTTGTAATTGTTCAAAAGGTACTAAGATCTCTTCCTATGATATTCAACCCTAAGATATCAGCACTAGAGGAAATATCGGATCTAAACTTTATAAGCATGGACGAACTGCATGTAATCTTCACAACATATGATATGAGAACTGAACAGGAAAATCCAAATGTAAAAGAAGCAACCTTCAAAGAATCCAAAAGATCAAAGCAAAAGAAAAAGGAACAAGAAGAATATAGCAGAAGCAGTGACATCTCGAAAGATGATGAAGAAGTGGCCAACTTCATCAAAAGACTGAACAAGGGAACCAATGGTAGGTACATAGGTAAGCTTCCTTTAATTTGTTTTAATTGTGATGGTATTGGTCATTTTGCTAACAAATATCCTCATAAGAAAAAGAGAAATGATGAAGGTTACTCAAAAGGCAGACAAACATATAAAGGTAAAAGAACTACAAAGAAAGTTTTCAAGAAAAACTTTTGCACCAAAGAAGACATCTCATCATCAGATGAAGATGAAGTCAGTGACAGTGAAACAGGGAGAGTTCTATTCATGGTAATAGAAGACTCTGATAAAGAAGACTCTGAAGAACAATATGAAGAAGCATATGAAGAAGAAATTGAAGAGGCAGAAGTTGACTTTCGAGAAGAATTAATGAGTGCCATAGAAGTTATCAGAAGAGAAAAGAAGAAAAACAAGAAACTACAAGCAGAACTAGATAAGAAAAAAGACACT
>ML777949.1:317310-330546 GCA_009831015.1 Picea engelmannii
TACACCAACTATAAATGTTTGGCGATATTTTTGTAAAAATATTGAAATTTCTAAGGATTTTATATAGTTTGTATAAAGTTTTGGCGATTTTTAAGGTAAAATAATTTTATCCTCTAGAATTTGGGCGAATAATTTTTAGAATGGCAAATATTTTTTTGGGAAAAACCATGGAAAATTAGCCCATGAGCGAAGTTTAGCCCCTAAAATCATCCATGCCAAGGAGACCTTTTCATTTGGAATCATATTGTATTTTGTAAATTTATGTGGTGTATAAGGAGGTTTCCCCCTCGAAGAGGATTATTATATGAAATTATCTCTTTTTCAAGGCATTGAATACTTATTCTGAGGATTTTTATTCTATTTTTATATTTGGTTCTTAACATTTGGTATCAGAGCTCAAGGTCTTGGGGTTTCGCTGTTGCAATTGAGACACCTTGGAATTTTTGCTATAATTTTTTTTCTACAACGTTTCCGAAGGAAATCCTCGGAGAATATTTATCGTATGGATCAAGGTACTTGGGGTTCAAATTTAAGCTCCTGAGGCCTTATCATTTCAGAAATATATCTTTTGTAAGATAGATTTCTAGAATCATCATGAATTTAGTCATTGTGGAATTTTCTCTATAAAATGTTTTATGTAACGTTTCAGACCCTGAAATGTGGAGGCTATTCAGAGAAATTATCAAGGTAGTTTTGATAAAACTTTAAGCTTCTGGGTCATCCTACTTTTGTAGATACACCCTTTGTAAGATAGGGTAGTTGAGTAGTAATATTAACTAGTCTCAAACAGGTGTTCCAGGTAAAATAGTGATATCTTATGCAATGATTATCCAAATTACGTGATACCAGTTGCATTGAAAAGTGGGTAGTATGTAGTAGTTTTGGCACAAGTTTTAGAATCAAATATCAGATATCGTTCTCTTGGTACGCTTTACAAGTACGCTCTCCTGGAAGGGAAAAAATAAGGAAGGTGTGGGGAAGTTACCATAACTTCCACTTGGCACATCCAATTTTGATCAAACCTGTGGAATTATAGAGAAGACGTATCAGATAACTAAATAACAAAATTTTCATACCCGGAAGGGCCAAAATTTTGGAGATACAGCAGAAGAAAGATGGTCTAACAGAACCACCTCGAAATCAAGTTTTAAAAGTGATACTTAATCAACATGTCAACAAAAATGGGAACTTAACACCAAATAGGCCTTCAAACATTCCTACTTGGACTCTTGATGAAGGTAAATAAATGTGCAGGGACATAAATGATTTACAAAAGAAGACAGTAACAAAATATGAGCTACAAGGGATGATGGATTCAACTAAAGCAAAGTTGGAGGAAATAATGGATACTAATATGGATGGTTTAAAAAGGGAGATCATGGAAGGATTGGAAAATTTCCTAATAGAGAGGCCACCTAAAAGTGAAAATATATCACATGAAATTCATGATGAGGACACAAGGAAGATGAATCAAGACTAGAGAAACTCCAACTTTGGGTGTAAGACCAACCACTTTCTTAAGATCGATATGAGGAAATTTGATGGAAAGGATCCAATCACATGGATACTTCAGATGGAGTAGTACATTGATCTACATGATGTGCCACACACACAAAAGGTATGAATTGCCTTTTTATATTTAGAACCCAATCAATTTGTGTGGTATCGATGGCTTTTTTCTCACAAATCACTTGTCACTTGGAAATTTTTCATGGAAGAAATGATACCACACTATGAGGATACAAGGAGCAATACCTTATTTAGCCAATTGATAAATCTCAAGAAAAAGGGTTCAGTTGTGAAGCACATTGATAACTTCCAAAGATTGAATATAAAGGTAATGTATATTCCAGAGGAGCACCTGATTGATGTATTCATAGGAAATTTAAAGGATAACATTCAACATGAGGTTTGCCTTTGGGAACCCAAATCATTGGAGAATGCATTCAGGGTGGCGAGAAATGTTGAAAGTAAAAATGTGGCTATGGATACTAGAAGGACCACTCCTAACATCTATCGAGAGAATAATGTTCCTTCTTCTAAAACACCTCAACCTATAAGGTTAACACCTCAAAAAATAGAGGAAAGAAAAGTAAAATGTTTATGATTTAATTGTGAAGAAAAGTAAAGTAAGGGACATAAGTGTGGTGAGAAGAAATTATTCTACATAGATTGTGAAGAGGAAGAAGAACCATCTCAACATGAAAACGTAGAATAGATTTCTGTAATGCATTGACTAGAATTAGCACTTCTCAAACCCTCAAGATTGAAGGATATATCAAAAAGAAAAAGGTAATAGTGCTAATTGATTATGGTAGTACTCATAATTTCGTTCACTATAAATTATCCAAATCTCTCAATTGCTTTATATATCCAATGCCAGAGTTTCAAGTAATGATTGTAAATGGAGGAACTATCAATTGCTCAGGAAAATTCCATAAGATCAATCTTACTATGGTGGAATATGTAATGAATAGTACAATGATTTATATACCCATGGGTGGTTTTGATGTCATACTAGGAGTCTAATGGTTACAATCATTGGGAACAGTGGCTTTTAATTTTCAAGAACTTTTCACGAAATTTTCATTCGAAGGAAAGGAAATTGAGTTAAGGGGTATCCCAAGGAAACCCAGTAATGTGATAAACTCTAATGGTATGAAAAATTATTGAAAAAGGGGCATCATGGTGTAATTGTACAACTATGCTCACTAGATGTTCAAACATCTAATGCATCTATTCCCCTAGATCTCCAAGGGATCATTGATAAGCATTCCAAAGATTTGAAGATATTCCTAGAGGTCTTCCACCCACTCAAAATCATGATCATGTTATTCACCTAATTTCTGGTAGTGTTCCTCCTAACATCAGGCCTTACATATACCCTTATGCCTAGAAGAGTGAAATTGAGAATATGGTTGAAGAAATGTTAGAGGATGGCATTTTTAGACCTAGTCAAAGTTCTTACTCTGCACCAATGGTAATGGTACTCAAGAAAGAGGGCTCATGGCGTATGTGTCCAAATTATAGATATCTAAAAAAGATCACTATTAAAGATAAGTTTCCCATTCCCGTCATTGATGAATTGTTATATTAACTACATGAAGAAATCTACTTCACAAAGTTGGATCTTCATTCAGGGTATTATCAGATTAGAATGAAGGAAGCAGATATCCCAAAAACAACATTCTAAACTCATGAAGGACATTATGAATTTTAGTTCATGCTTTTTGGCCTTATGAATGCACCTTCCACATTCCAAGGGTTGATGAATTCCATTTTCAATCCCTTCCTTCAAAAATTTGTGTTAGTATTTTTTGATGATATACTAATCTATATCAAGTCTTGGGAGGATCATGTTCGACATGTTGACAAGGTGCTACAACTACTGAAGGAGCAACAACTATATGCCAAACCATCCAATTTTTTCTTTTGGGTGAAGGAGGTAGAGTACTTGGGTCATATTGTATCTCATGAAGGTGTCAAGGTAGACCCTAACCATATTAAGGCCATGATGGACTGGCAGATTCCCAAAACATTGAAGAATCTTAGAGTATTTTTGGGTTTGATAAGTTACTACCATAAGTTTGTTCGGAACTATGGAAGAATAGAAACACCTTTAACGACACTAAATAAGAAGGATGAATTTTCATGGACTCCAGAGGAAACTCAATCTTTTGAACAACTTAAAGAGGCAATGTGAAAAGCTCCTGTATTGACCACACCGGAATTCACAAAAACCTTTATTGTGGAATGTGATGCCTCAATAAATGGCATTGGTGTTGTTCTAATGAAAGAAGGAAGGCCCCTTTCTTTTGAAAGTCGGACACTCAATGGAAAGAACTTACACAAACCCATTTATGAGAAGGAAATTATGGAAATACTACATGCATTGAAGCAATGGTTCCCTTAACTAATAGGTAGTCACTTCAAGATCAAAATAGTCATGATATTCTTAAATACTTCTTGGAACAAAGACTATCTTAAGAAGAACAAAAAAATGGGTGACCAAGATGTTGGGTTATGATTTTGAAATCATCTACAAAAAAGGGAGGAAAAATGTTGTGGCAGATCCACTCTCAAGAAAGGATGAAGATGTTGAGGCCTTTTTCTATGTTATCTTGATCATCCAAATTGATTGGATAATATAAGTGAGGGATGAATGTAAGAATGAAGAAAACGGGTGGACTGACATTCAAAGGTTGCAGCAAGATTCTAGCCGCTAAGATACATTTACATGGAAAAATGATTCAGTATGATACAAATATCGCTTATATTTATGTAATAAATCCCAACTCAAACAAAAGGTATTCTTGGAATTGCACACCTCTCTGGTAGGAGGGCACTCATAATTTTTGAAAACCTACCATAGGGTCAAGAAGGAATTTCTTAGGGATGGAATTAAAACTAATGTTCAAAGGTTTGTGGAAGAATGTTTGGTTTTTCAACAAAATAAGGTGGAAACAATTAAGAACTCAGGTCTTTTACAACCATTAGCCATCCCAAGTCAGCGTTGGGAGGAGGTTTCCATGGATTTCATCACAAGGTTACCGGATTCTGAAGGAAAGAGTGTCATCATGGTGATTTTTGATAGACTGACCAAGTACACACACTTTTGTGAACTCTCTCATCCTTTCAAAGATAGTACAGTTTCCACTGCATTCATTGAGACAATTCAAAAGCTACATGGAAGATAAAATATTATTGTAAGTGATAGAGATCCCATCTTCATTGGACATTTTTGAACAGAATTATTTTCTTGTTTGGGTACTCAATTGGCTCATATCTCATCGTATCATCCTCAATCTGATGGAAAAACCAAGATAGTGAATAAATGTCCGGAAGGCTACCTTCGTTGCTTTGTCTTTGATAAACAAACACAATGGTTCAAGTGGTTACCCTTGGCAGAATGGTGGTATAACACTTCCTTTCATACTGCAACAAAAATGACACCATTTATGGCACTCTTTTATGGATATCACCCATCTTCCATCACTTCTTCTCTAAAATAAAAATCTAAGGTTCAAGTAGTGCAAGATCACATCGAGCATCAACAACAATTTCTCCAACTCTTAAAGGACAAAATAACCATGGCACAAAATCATATGAAACAACAAGTAGATCAACATCGTAGTGAAAGAAGTTTTGAAGTATGGGATTGGATATTTTTAAGACTACAACCATACAAACAGATGTCCCTCGAGCAAGCTAAGAAGGATAATAAATTATCACCAAATTACTATGTCCCTTATAAGGTGTTGAAAAAGATTAGTACTATGGCATACAAATTGGAGTTGTCTGCGTCTTTGCGAGTACACCTAGTTTCCATGTTTCATGCTTAAAGAAGGTTATAGGTGAAAAGATCTCAGTTCAAACTATATTTCTAGAACTTGACGAGGAAGGAAAAATCATATTGGAGCATGAACTTATAATTGACACAAGAATTCACCAGTTGAGGAATAGATCCAATTCAAAGTATCTCATTAAATGGAGGAAACTACCTATTGAAGATTCCACTTGGGAAGATGATTATTTTATATAGAATCATCCATAATTACTCAAGAGTTGCGGACAATACTTGTGTTACACATCAAATTTACACACCTAGGTACCTCTCCCTAAGTGTTGCAAGTGTCGTAAAAGTGTCATATGCACCTTGCTAAGTGTCGCATGCACCTCGACACCATGAAATAACATATGTCACAATCCCTAGTCAATGTGGAGGATAAATATATTATATGAATGTCAAAATACTATGTGCACATGAATTATTATTAATATCCACGAAAAGGAAATTAATTTAGTGTGAGAATCCACCTCACATTTGGTTTCCTATTTTTTAGGGGAGGTTGAGGATCTCATGGATGGTTGAAATATTTCCTCCTTAAAATTCCTGAGAGATATTTCTTCCCTAAAATATTTAAGAGATAATTTCTCCCTAAATATCTTGGAGATCTCATTTTAGTGGATCTAATGAGTGATCCTCTCCATGGTGGTTAAGCCTCCAAATCTTATATAATGAGGACTTTCCATAGAGAAGAAAAAAGGCAGATTAGAGGTATCAAACTTATGATCTTGGGAGGAAGATTTTGGGTATCAAACTTATGATCTTGGGAGAATCGTGCAAGGGTGGGACGAGGAGGACTTGGAGAGGCTGATACAACTGCATCTACATATTGTAAGTGTCTTTTTAATGTTCGCATTAATATATGCTTGGCCTATTTCCTTCTAGTTTATGTATCTTTACATATGCTTGTTTGTTTCCTTATGTCTCTTTATTGTCTGTGGTTTGCAGGTACAAAGATGTGTGAACAATTTTGGATATCAAGCTCAAATTGGATCAGCGAGGATAAACAACGGAAATAGGTATGATCACCTTTCCTCCTTCTCTCTTTTCAACTAGTTGAGAAAATCTCAAAGGGATGTTAGTGTCCATTTGTATCTTTTTGTCTCAGTATTAGAGGTCTAGAATCTGAGTGAAGATCCACCTGTCGACGGGGGAATTTTCCTATAAAAACTTGTCTGAAGGGGAGGGGTATGTTAAGCCCTAAATAGTGGCACATTACCCCTTAATTAGGGAATATTACATTAGTATTGTTATTTTCTTTATGTCAACTTGGGTCCATTAGTTGTAATTGTACCTCTTAGTCTCCTATATATACCAAGGAGACCCTTTCATTTGGAATCATCTTGTATTTTGTAAATTTATGTGGTGTATAAAAAGGTTTCCCCCTCGAAGAGGCTTATTATCTAAAATTCTCTCTTTTTCAAGGCATTGAGTACTTATTATGAGGTTTTTTATGCTATGTTTATATTTGGTTCTTAACAACCATCTCTCCATAGGTACAATTTAATTTGTACCTCTCTATCTTCATCAACAAAATATTTACTCTTCCCCATGTGTTCGATGTTTTCTTTATTCTATTAGTGATTTTAGCATTTCATTTTCATAGTAACAATGATATTTTGCTAGATTTAGGGATTTTTACATGCAATGAAAGCTAGGGTTTCAAGATATTTCATTACATAGGTTAGAAAGATAATCTTCTTTTCCATTCCAAGGACAAGGTCTTCTTTTTTTTTTGGATGCTTTTCAGTTCATTCTAGAATGGTTGATGCTCTCAGCACCTGCTCCTCTAATGTAATTCATTGAAGATAATACCTTTGGGAGCTTTCTACGAGTGAATTTATCCCTCTCTCTCCCTTTATTAATTTTCTTGTAAAGAAAAGTAAGTAGACCACCATTGTATTATTATAGTAGGGACCAACCACCTTGATGGGTTGGGAACTACTACTTAACACACACACAGGGAAATCCACACGAGACAATATTAAAGTATTACAAATTATGCACAAGTAGTAGAATGTGTCTCCCACCAATTTCAAGTGGTGAGAGTATACCTTGAATACGCAAATACATGGACCAAATAAATGAGACATCATAATTCTTCCTAACATGAAAAACATTAAAAAACACACAGTTGGGATAATAAGGATAACCACTATATTATTTTCCACAAAATGGGGGAAATGTAATCCAATTCATGAGATGGTAGGTTGGAGGCAATTAAATCATTCCCATGATCTCATGTAATGCAATCAAAATGATTACAAATTAATTAAAATAGATAACAATAAATGTGTTACTATAAAGTCTCTAGGAATGATAATTGCAATAGAATATGGGAACCCCACACCCATAATTAACATAGTTTTAAAAAAACATACAAGGATTAGCGTGCATGCATATAAGAATAACATCGTAAATTAAAATTGAAACTATGAATGTTGATAACAATCCAAACCTAGAAATCCTTGATGGCTATAGGTTTGGCCTAGCTCATGCGGATGACAACATGTCGAAGTAATTCCCATTGGTGCCAACCTTCATCACTAGAAGAAGCATAATTTAGTTAGAGGTTGAGAAAAAGAGAATGCATGTGATGAAAACACCAAGAAAAACTAGTTAGTAATAGCTCATATATTGGTTCAGGAGCATAGCAGAGCTTCACCACAACTATGAGAGAGGCCATGTGTCCATTGTAGTTTTGGGAATATTAAAAGGAAAATTAGAGAAGGGGGTCCATTTCATCTATTGGGATTGGTAAGAGAACATATGTTCATAGCCTTCAATTTCTACATTTATCGAGTCATTATGTGCCTTCACTAGTTTGATCCCTCACAAGAGTTCCATTGTGGAAATAACTTGAGAATTCCAAAGAGGGTGTTAATATTAGGAGCTTCATAGAGTAGCTGCTACAAAGTGACTTAATAGAGGGAAGGAATATTGTCAAGGAATGAGACCATGCCTAAAGGTGGGGATATATGACTTAGTCATGTGGAGGTCACTACATGAAATATTGATTGTGCATGGCATATCATTCATCCTAGTCAAAATGGACAATGTAGATTGCACCAACCATCATCTAACAAATTTGGATAGTATTATGTTCCCTTTTCATCAAAAACATAGGTGAAATTCATAATATAAATGTATAATACATGCATTACCTTCACCATCCAACTCTTAAATCATATATAAATGATAGATATATAAAAACGTATAAGAATTCCATACACTATTAAATCCTTTTCTAGAATAATAAGCCACATCACAATATTTATGAATAATTTTAAAATACCAGAAAATGAAGAAATATGGTATACAACAACGCTTACTTGAATGGAATAGGTGATGCAAACCAATTAAGCGGTAAGAGAAATGGGTTCCAATATAACAATAATGGCTAATGTATATAGTAGTAATGGGTTTCCTAATAGTAAGAGAGATACAACAATGTGTGTTGCATTCAATGTTGGAGACATTTAAAGGAAAAGCATGGGGTTATTGGTAGCATAAGAAAAATTGGAACTAGAATGGTTATTACAACAACAAACCCCTTAGGGAGAAAGGTAGATGCAAGGTTCCATGCATGGAGCAAAGCAATATGCCATTCTTTCCATGCTAGTAGGTGTAAGGCTTAATAGAATGTAATATATATGCCAAATTTAAAGGAAAAGTATGGGGTTATTGGTAGCATAAGAAAAAAGGGAACTATAATGGTTCTTACAACAAAAAATCCCTTGGGGATAAAGTTAGATGCAAGGTTCCATGCATGGAGCAAAGAAATATGTCATTATTTCCATGCTATTAGGTGCAAGGCTTAATAAAATGTAATATATATATGCCAAGAAATTCAAGGCTTCATGAAATCTAAACTCTATGCCAACAAATTGAAGGCTTCATGGAATGTAGGTGCTTTGCTCATTATGGATGTATTTATTATATTGGAAATATTTTTCTTGGTAGAACACGGGGACTTGGTTATTCTATATAATCATTCCTTATTTCAAGGGCTATATGAATTTTTATTTGGGAGCCTTAGAGATATGGGGGCTAACAACCTAGGTGGATCCTTTAGCAAACTTCTTTATTACTAATCTTGAGCTCATAGGCCTACTGGAAATTATGCATGTTAAACTTTCTTTGACTTCAAGAAACATGAGAATGGGTGAGGCCTATGTGGCTAAAAGGATCAATCACTTTTACATTTTAGATTCCTTACTTAAAGAATATATTCAGTTTTTAAAATGGTTCTCTATAAGAGGAGACTTGGATCACAACCTTATTAGATCTTATTAGATATATAAAAGTGGTCTCTACAATTGGAATATTTTAATTTGGGGGTTGCCTCCATCTATCCACCAAAATATCAAGATCGACCATGGGCCATTAATCTCATTATTTTTTTTTAATATACATAGTTTCATCAGATATACAACGAAAGCTCCAACAGACATTTATGTTGGAGGTATTGCAGCTCCGTCAAATCTATTTTTAGTCATCATATATTCACCAACATCTTCATCATATATCCGATGAAACCATTAACAGGCATATCCATCAGAGGTATGGCACCTCTGTCGTATATACTGTATGGGCATCGAATATTCGATGTAAGTTATGTCAGAATTCTGATACGTATCTGCTGAAAATAATGGTTGGTTCGATGAGGTTTTGGTCCTTTGGGTCATCGGTATAACCAAAAAAATTGTGTCGAATATCCAACCCTAATACACAAACAAAAATGATAACCAGGCTTTGTCAGAGTGTCGATGGAATTGCATCGGCCAACTGATGTACCACCATCAAATTTCAATGCACAAGAAGTAGTGATTAAATCAAATTACAGACATAACAGAACATCCTTCAGTTGAAAATGAGGAGACATATTGCAACAACCCTTGTTAAAAATTCATGATAATTTTTCTCCTTCTCCCTAGTAAAAAAACTTTGTATTTTATTTGCAAAATATTGAATGTCCTTTTGATTTCAATCAAGTAAAGGATAGATCTCTTAAGATTCAAGAAATTAAGTATTGTATAATGAATGAAAATATTTATTGGAAGATCCTTTGAGAATTTTTCTTAATTGTATTGTTGAAGATGAGACTACGGGTATCATAGATGAAATTCACAAAGTCATCTATGGAGGACACCATACTTGGAGAGTGATTGCATATAAAATACTGAGAGATGTCTATTACTGGCCAAAAAACAATTATGAGGTAAATGAAAAGGTTATAGATTGTAGGGAATGTCAAATTTTTGCACATAAACAAAAACTTCCATCATTACCATTAGTTCCCATAAAATTTGAAGCTTATTTCCAACAGTGGGGTTTAGACTTTATAGGTAAAATTCATCTTACTTCTAGGGCACAACATAAATGGATTTTGAATGTAACTGATTACTTTTCAAACTGGGTAGAAGCAATACCTACCATATTTTCCATTGATACAGTTGTAATCAAATTCCTTGAAGATAATATTTTAGCTAGGTTTGGATTCCCTAGAGAAATCATAAATGATAATACTCAAGAATTCAAGTTCCTAACCATGATATATTTCTTTCAAAAATACAATATCATTCTTGGACATTCAATTTCCTATTATCCTTAGGGTAATGGAGCAGTTGAATCATATAATAAGAGTCTAATGAGAGTTATCAAGAAAATGTTAACTAAAAATAAAAAATCTTGTCATTCTCATTTGAAATTTGCATTATGGGCCAATAGGATCAACACTAAAAGGTCTATAGGTATGTCTCATTTTCAATTGATTTATGGAATTGATGTTGTTTTCCCTATTAACCTTGCTCCACACATGATGAAATTGATGCAGGATATTGAGGAGGAACCTAATGACCTTACCAGAAGAATGAATCAGTTGATTGAAGTACAACAGACCACACAGAAAGTTGACCAAAAATTTTAGGAATGTCAAGACAAGATGAAAACTATCTTTGACAGAAGAGAAAATCATAGGAATTTTTTCCCTGGTGATCCGGTACTAAAATGGGATAGAAGAAGAGAAGATCCCGACAAACATGGAAAGTTTGATCATTTATGGTTGGGACCCTACAAGATTGTTGCAGTGGAGGGAAATAGTTCATTTTCTCTTTAGAATTTGGAAGGAAATATGTTGGAGTTTCCTGCCAATGGGAAATTCCTGAAACACTTTATTCAATTTCAATTTTTCATTCTGGCACTCATCACATATAGTTGGTTTTATGTGATTCTTCTTTAAGTCATTTGTTTTTTTTCAGAAAATTTAGGATAGAAATAAATTTGGATTTATCAAAACAAATAAAAAAATAAAATACACTTTATTTTTTTTATTAGAAAACTTTGTTATTTTATTCTCCTTAGAAAAAACAATCCATCCCCTTCTCAAATTTTTAAAAAATATTGATAGAACAAACGGTCTTAAACCACTGAGTAGGATTTTAATATGTTAACTAAACATCAGAAAGGAGAATATGTTAATAAACTCACTAAATTTGAAAAGGTATGTTTTAGGTAATTTTTTTCAAAGTAAAGGATTTAGAGTCAAACTTGTAGTTTGTTGTTTTAGTCAAGGTATATTACTAAAATAATTTATTTTGGAAAGGATAGATCTAAATCTAAGGAAATGAAAAAATTGTGAGTATACTTTATAACTCAAGAATATCTTACTCGTTCTTGATTAACAAACACCATCCCTTAAATGTCAAAAAGCATATTGATTGCCTCCATATCCTATAAAATGTCAAACAAATTTAAAGAGTTGGTGAAAGGAAATTCAAGTGGGAAATGTAGGTATCTTCACCGGGGCTATGGATGCTTAATGGAAGTTAAGAAATACCTGTGATGCTAGGGTGGCTACACCATAGGCTATGGACTCTTTTTGGCAGTGTAGCAACACCATGCGAATGAGGAGGAATGTCAATGAGTATCTTTACTATAATACTCAATTAAAATTAGTTTTCTTAAAAACAACTATGTTCAGACCTAAATACTCTTTGAAATATTAAGGCTGAAGCAAAAAACACTAATTACCAATTTGACTCTTGAGCCAAAATTTAGATTTATATTACCATAAATAGTGTCAGAGTAAAGTTGGCTGAGTGAAATCATTTTTAAATTTTTTGGTCATATTCTATATAAACATTTTGAATTATGAAATTCTTCATTCACTTTCTTCAATCACAGATTAATCTTATAAGTGAGAAGAAACGTTTTTGCGATTTCATGGAGAAAACACCATTCACTAGGACTATCTCATTAGTTTAATGTAGAATAATAACTCCATGAGCCAATATAAATAACTTGGTTTGCATGTTCTTTAGTGTCTCATAGGGAGACACAATTCTCAGATGGAGTCAGATGTTGTAACATAGTCCAAATTCTATGACTTATAAGTTAGGGATATTAAAAACATTTAAGTCTTGCAAAAATAAATAAAAATATATAAAAAATATTTAAAAAAATAAAAATAAATTAGTTTAAATTCGAATAAATGCAATGAAGTTTATCTTTCATGGGATTTTTAGAATACTTTTATTTTATTGTTAACAAAACAAAGGTTTATTTCTAAACCTTTATTATATAGTTTAAAAATACATTTAAGATTTATAAAATTTAGATTTTGTTTAAAATCTTAAGAATAAGCCTTTGTATTTTCTTTATTATAGTTTTTTAATACTAAAAAGCGTTTATTTCGTGCATATTACATCGTGCTCTAGGATCTCTATATCAATGATCTATAATGGATTGTGCCCCCCCTGCATGCTCGATGTTTAACACAAGGGGGGGGTACTTAAAAATCTGCCATAGTTAACCTCCTTTTGACGTGGCGCCCATCCGTCGATTGCAGCCCTTGAGATATGTGGTTAGTCTAACCACACCCGACCCCC
>ML777949.1:330611-356815 GCA_009831015.1 Picea engelmannii
ATTAATTTTCCGGCAATTACAAAACGACACATACATTTCGGAGGTAAAAATATGAAAAGATAAAATGTTTGTTTATTTTTTATTAGAAGAGTTCGAGTGCCCAATTAGCAATTCCTGCAATATTCACCACTATTACTCCAGTCAAATACCTGTCTTAGTCATCATCCTCCACAGGTAAATTTAAATCATTCTTATTCTTTTTGTTGTCATTTTCAAAATGCAGACATCTCAGCCTACAGAAAGTAATACAAATGTGAACCCCATAGAGGAAGATATTGTCAATAAAGATAAATATGTTTTAAATCTTGTCTTTTCATTCGATCCCTCTGTGTTATACCAGTAGGAAAACTAGGCTTTTTGGGATTTGGTCAATTATTATTATGCATGGGAATCCGACCTCACCAAATTCATAGTACCTCGAGTTTACCATTTTCCGGAATTTGTAGTGTGGTGCACTGAAAATTATGTCCCATCTAAGAGATCCATTGTTTCCATAGTTGGGTCTATTCTCATTGAATTAAACACTCAGACTAGTAATGAGATGATAAAATGGCCATTGAATCCTGATAGAGAGCCACTAAACGAACTAGTAGCAACCAAATATTTCAGAGAACTGAAATCAAAAGATATGGTTTCTTTGCTACAGCGATACCTCTGTATAGATATTGAAGTTTTGGGTGATAACGTTGTTATTCAATCAAATCTCTTTCCTAAGACTTCTTAGAAAATTATTTGAATGATTTCTATGATATTGGGGAAAAATAATGACTTGACAGTTGATGAGTTTGTGTTGGGGATCATCGTTTCGATCTGCCATATCACAGCCAAACCCATCACTAAATTTAATTATGCCTAATTTCTAGCATATCAAATCCACTATGAACTATCTGAATTTGAATATCTCAGAAGCTTCAGATATCATTCTTCCCTGGTTCACCTGTTTATGTTCACACAAGTACTTCATTTTATGCATCTAGGGTTAAATATTGAATATTATGTTGGTAACCCAACTGTATTTACTCATTGTACTTCTGTGATTATGAAGAAATCTTTGAATGTTGAATTTTCACAATATGTGTATTACTTTATGTCTAAATCTTACCAAATCATACACAATCAGGTTCCTCCTAGAATATTTCCTAAGTGCAAAAAAGTATTACAGTTAATCTCGGACAAAAGAGTGGGCGATGGTATGTCTTTGAACATTATACTGAAATCAAAGTTTATGGCTATCAAAATTCTCCATTTCACTTGTATGTTTTCAAGACTCCTAGAATTTTTTCTCTTGAATATGTTAGGAAAAGATTGAACTCTGATGAAATTCACTTTGTGCCAAATAAATATAAGGTAACTTTTAAATTGAAGAATGAAGTAGGTCAGTTCAATGTCAATTCCATATCAACACTGGAGGTGAAAACAAATATGTTTTCTTCTCTAGGATTACAATAGGGAGAACCATGGAATTATGATCATCATAGCATAATTTCATCAAAAACAATTTCACATGGGTAGAGTCCTTATGAACATTATCAAAAAGAGAATCTGGAACTATTGGAAAATCAAGAAAGTTGGCAAGATGTGTAGAATATTCTACATATTTATGGTTAAGCATCTGATCAGTCAACAAAGTCTCAAATCACACAAATTCCACAATAGTTTGATAAGGCATACAAAAGGAAACACTCATAGTTTGCTTTAAAGAATTCAGAAATAGGGGAATAAGAATCAGCTAAAAAGCATAAATTAGAAGAAATTGAAGAGGAAGGAGAAATAGAGTTTCCTGAAGAAATAATCCCAAATAAAAAGGGTCTTGTTGTGACTATAAAGGCGATATATTCAGAAAAGCTCAAATGTGTGGTAGGTCAAATTGAAATAGATTCAGAGACCAATGAGCAATCAAAGAAATTAGACCAAGTTCAACAATTCATGGAAATTATAAAGGCATGTTCAAGCATCAAGAAGAGTATGCTTCCTAAATTCTATGACCATGATGCATATCCGAACAGAATCATCTCAGTTGTAGATTATGAGAAAGGGAGACTGAATATATAAGTCATAGATCCAAAGGATCAGAAAAAAGTAACAAACATATATGTTGATCTAAATAATGTTCACCTTTGGATAAAGTTGAATTGCATAGACAAACTGTAGAAATGACAAACAAATATGCCACGATAGCTAATATTGGAATAAAAAAACTCCAAGCTATAAATGATAAGCTTGGGACTTAATTAAAGAATGAAAATTTGGCTACCAAGACTAGACAAATAAAAGTGGAAGAACTAGAACAATGGATAATAGAACTTGGAGCTAATTCAAAATATGAGGCACCCATTCAAGCACTGATGAAAATAAAGGAAAAATAAATCCAAGTTCTTAAACAAAATCTTAAAATTCTAGGAATTGACCATGTACAGACTCCAGAACTACAGGAAATCCAAGCAAAAAGAGATCATCTTGTGAAGAAAATGGTAGAGATGGGAGAGCAGATGGAAATGTATGAAAAACATATTGAAATTTTAAAAGGAGGGTATTCTTCTCTTCAAGCAAAAAATACATTAGATCCAACAGCTGGACTATCAAGGGAATTAACATATCTGAATATGAAAAGTGTTGAAATTGAGAGCTTAAAGAAAACAATCTCAGAGCAGAAAGAAGAAATAAAAGACAAAGACAAAGAAAAAATTATTGTAGAATATCAAATACTAAAGGCTATGATGTTAACTGATATGGAACGGATGAAGACCAAACTGCCAAGTAAACCATATTTGGTTGGATCCAAACACCTCATCTGGGATGAAATTATCAGTGAAGTAGCCATACTTTGGGATTATTTCAAAGTAATAGATGATGAAATGTTGTTGGTAGATGAAGCAGATGATGTAACCCAGAAATCATTTCATGAATTAGGAACAAGACCACAAGTTGTCACTCAAATCATAAATTTCGTGAATTCCAATTCTAGAGAAACATTGTTGAGGAAATGTGTTAATGACAGAACAACAGTGGTGATGGAAACTGAAAGAATTTTCACAAAGAGAAATCTGATACAACAAGCTCAGAATGAATGAATAGCACTAAAAGGGAATGTGGAATATTTTTCCAACAAATTTGAGAATTTAGTGAAAATGGGGTTACCTTCAGCCTGGGATAAATATGGTAAGTTATTGTCATATGAAAACTACAGAAAAATTGTGTTTGTTTCCAGAGAAAAAGATGATAAGTTTTAGAATATGACCAATACTCTAAGAGTTCAAACCATTGTTTACCTACTCATAGATGACTTCTATCTTTAATGGTAGACAAAGAACCCATTCTCACATGCCCCTGCATATGAAAGATACACTAAATTGGATATTTCATTCAAACAAATAAAATCTTCCAGTTACCCTTCATATGCAACTTGGAATCTTCTCCTCCAGCCATTGGCAGGGTGACTCATCAAAGAAGAAGAAAATTAGGAATTGACTTCTCCAGCTGTCCTATTTCTAGGGAGTCAAAAAAAAATTGTATCTCAATTTTATAAGAAATAGGATCGAATAACAATTTTTAGTTTCGAGCTATCTTGTATAAATTCTCATGAGAACTCAATGTAAAAAGAGATTTTCGGACCGAGCTTAAGTTTTGATAAAAAATCTCTACAAGTTTTTGAAGACTCAAACTTTTATGTTTCAAATTATGTAATCTCTCTCTCCTCTTGTTATTTCCATGCTCTTAATTTCTTCTTAGATGTATATATTTCCATGATTGTGATGACTTAGTACAACAACTACCATCATAATGTTACAAAGGTATCATTAAAAGTTTCATATTTCTTCAAATATACTAAGTATAAAAGAAGACATGCACTTATATTCATTATTCCTTTTTGAATTAAAAAGAAGTATTCTTTGTGTTCAAACTACATTACGGTTGAAAGATACATAAACATCACTCCTTGTTCATGAAAATTAAGTAATATTTATCAGAATGTACATTAATTTAACTTTCAATTTGTTTTCTCTACATTCTTCTTTCATTTTCTAAAGTATTAATTGTCTGGAATATAGAATGATTTCCTTCCAATACTTAATCTTTAAATATTTAAAGACTAAAGATATAGACCTAAATTAACAACAAAACACATTATTTTAGGAAAAAAATATATATAAAGAACAAATCAATCAATCTTATGGATGCCTTGGCATAGTTTCCTATCCAAAAACATCTCAAGGTTTACATAACCTGACACGCTCCAGGAGATAGGGTTCATTAATATCCTAGCTCTCGACGAGACGTGAATCCTCCCTCATACATCCACATAGAGTTTCATGCCTCCCAGTGGAAATGTGACCTCCTTCCATCTACATGAATGGATTGCCAAGTTATTGGATCCAGATTTTATGAGAAGAACGAAATGAATACAGATTATTGTCAAAATATGTTTCACACAGAATAATAGATATACAATAAAATGAGTTTCTATTCAATAAGGAAATAAGCTGAAAATGTAAAATGCAGATGAAAACAAGCTTGCTCAAATGGTGGCGGCTTATCTTTGAGAAGAGATGTGACGGTTGCACTCATTCACCAGAAGATTATTACAATGAGGCTCTCAAGGCCTTTTTACAATAAACAGGAATTTCAAAAACCCTAGACATCCAAAAACCTAACCCTAGGATATGAAGCACCAAAAGTCATGTGGGCCCCGTTTGGGTAAGTTAGTACATCAACTTACTAGGGTCATAATTTTTTCATACGATATTACTTGTAGGTGCACGATAGCCCATTGGAAAGGTCTATCTGAGGAATACACATGTTGACTGTGGAGATCCCTATGACTATTGTTTAGGGCCTCAAAATGGCCCCGGAAGTTAGGGACCTGAAAACTAGGAAAAAACTATCGAATTGGAAAACTAGAAAAATGAGATAGTTGGAATAGGTGGGAGGCCACCAAAATCCATATGGATCAATCCTCCCCCTTTAGGAAGCAATGGTCTCCATTAATTTGAGTTCCCCCATTAGATGAAGAAATTTATGTTGAATTTTTCCCTGAGTGAGCCACTTGCCTTGGTGTAGGAGTTGCCCTACTTTGACAATTCGATAAAGTTGGATGCTTTGTTAGCGAGTGTCCTTAACCTGTTTGTCCAAAATATTATCATTGGATGCATGTTGTATGCATTCAAGGTTGAGCTATGTTGGTTTCAGTGGTTCTTCTATCTCTGAGGTGTCCAATAATGGTGGGAAATAAGGTCGAAGGAGATCCATGTTGAACATTGGGTGCAGTTCAAGGAAAGGAGGAATGTTGAGCTCAAAATCATTATCACCCACAGCCTTGGTGATGGTGTACGACCCATAAAAAAGTGGGAGAAGCTTCCGATGGGGTCTGGTAAGGCATTCTTTCTACAAATGGAACCAAACTTTGTCAACCACCTAAAACTTATGTGGGACCCGGTGTTGATCATGGTGCTACTTGTATTGTCATTAGACTTTTGTAGGATATCCTGAACCTGTTGGAGGATGTATTGGATCCGCTCAATGAACCAGGTAGCTTTGTCAGCTTCAGTTGGAGCAGGAGATGAGTCGGTCGAGGTGACTGCAAGGGGTAGTGCAACATCTATGAGACCCAATGGTTGGAATCTCAACCCCACCTGAAAGGGGTTGTGGCCAATTGAGCTATGCAAGGCTCAGTTGTAGCTATGTTGGACATAGGGAAGACTCTCATCCCATGTGCAAGGGTGCGTGGAATTATACATGTGTAGGATATGCATGATCATTCGATTTATAGCCTCGGTTTGGCCATCTTTCTGGGGGTGGAAGGTCATGGATTTATTGAGCTTGGTGTCCAATAATGACCAGAGGCTTGACGAGAATGTGATGAGAAATCGACTATCCTAATCTAAGACAATGGTTTGTGGGATTCCAAAATGTACCTAGACTCATTCAAAGAAGAGCTTGGTAGTGGCATCTATTGTGATGCTCTTCTTGCAGGCGCCCAAAATCTCCATCTTAGAAAAGTGATCAACAACCACAAAAACATAGTCATTTCCCTACTTAGTGGATGAGAGGCTCGACATCTAGTCCATGGATATGGATTCCCATGGCCTGTAAAGAGTAGGAAGAGGGGTGTACATGCCCTATTTCTTAGTGGTCGATTTGGAAATAGCATAGGCAGTGCAAGACCTGATATACTTGTTGACCTTCTGTCAAAGTTTTGGCCAATAGAAATGTTTCTGCAACATTGCAACTGTCTTTTCAACGTCAAAGTGTCCTTCCACCTGATTGTAGTGGGCTTCCCAAATCAGCTTCACTCTCTCACTTGATGGAATGCAGATATGGACCAGATGGCACAACAACCCATCATGAAGATGGAGATTAGCGACAACTGCGTTTGTGCCCAACATTTGGTAGGTGGTGGCAAAGTATGGGTCTGTCTCATAGATTTGTGGCCATCCATAGGTCTCATGGTCACAAGAGTCCAGCATCGTGGTGAGTTTCACAACTGGAGGTCTACTGAGGCAATCAGTGACATGGTTGGTGCTTCTTGTTTTATACTTGATGTTGAGGTGGAATTTCTGCAAGTATGTGGACCACTTCTGATGGAAATCATTCAACAATTTGACTTGTGTATGCATGAACTGTAGTGGCTTATGATAAGTTTGGATGATTGTCTCCTTCCCAAGAATGTAATGTCTCCATTGGCGACAGGCTTTCACAATGGAGTACATTTAGTTTTTGTAAGTAGGGTACTTACGGAAAACATCTGATAGTGTCTCACTATGATAGGTCATGGGGTGGTTGTGCTGAGTGAGAATGATGCCCACAACATAGTTTGAAGCATTTGTCTTGATCTCAAAGGGTTGTTTCAGGTCTGTTAGTGAAAGTACTGGGGCTAAGCACAAGCGTTG
Source organism: Picea engelmannii (assembly GCA_009831015.1). Taxonomy (NCBI): domain Eukaryota; kingdom Viridiplantae; phylum Streptophyta; class Pinopsida; order Pinales; family Pinaceae; genus Picea; species Picea engelmannii. Next base: position 337,499 of record ML777949.1, read on the forward strand.
CTTCAAATCATTGAACTCTTGTTGTTGGGACCAGCCCCACACAAATTTTTCCTTACCACTACCCCTGGTTACTTCACTGAGAGCCCATGTTATATGGGAGAATCCCAACATGAACCTGTGGTAGAAATTTGCAAGGCCCAAGAAGCTCCGAATATCAGTGAGTGTGGTTGGGGCTGGCCAGTCACGAATGACTTGATTCTTGGTTGGATCCACATGTACTCCATGTTGATCAAGAATGTAGCCTAGGTAATGGACCCTATCGATGCTGAAGAATCATTTTTCCAAGTTGGTGTATAGCGTGTGCTATCACAGGGTGTGCAGAACCTACTGAATATGTTGTAAGTGTTATGCCCAAGTATTTTTGTAAATGAGAATGTCATCCAGATACACCACTACAAAAGTATTGATGAATGGTCGCAGAATATCGTCCATCATCCTCATGAAAGTGGTTGGAGCATTTTTCAAGCCAAAGGGCATAACCAACCATTCGAAAATACATTCCTTTTAATTGAAGGCAGTCTTCCATACATCTGTTTGTTCTATTGGGACCTGGTGGTAGCCAGAATTCAGATGAATCTTACTGAAGTATTTGGCCCCCATGAGTTGATCAAGGAGGTCGTCGATTAGGGGAATCGGGTACAGATTTCTGACTTTGATTTTATTCAGGTCCCGGTAATCAATGCAAAGTTGCCATGTTCCATATTTCTTCTGTACCAACATGATTGGGCTCCCACAAGGTGATGAGATGGGACGGATATTCCCCTTGTGGATCAGTTCTTGGATCTGTCGCTTGATCTCCTCATTCTCTAACAGAGAGCGGCGGTAGACTAGAACATTGGGCAGCAGTCCATCAGGGGTCATATCGATGGGGTGCTTGACATGGTAGTGCAGAGGTACCCCGATAGGTGAGGAGAAGATATCCAAGTATGCTTCCATGACCTTATCCACTTTCTTTTGTTGTGTGGAGAGGTCGACCATGAAGACCCTGGATGTGGCTGCAATGTTTCTCTCGGTCTGAGAGTGAATCACGAAGAATAAAAACTTCCCCATCTGAGATATGAACTTCCTGCATTGCTTGTCAGAGATCAAGGAAATAGCACTAGGTGGGATTGCCTCTGGTATCCTGTACAATTTATTGTTCAACGTAATAATAACACTGCGAGGCCTAAATTCATATACAACATGGTGTTTCCATAAATATGGTTGGCCCAAAAGAACATTACAAACTTCAAGAGGGGAAACATCACACAATACCTCATCTTTTAAGGGCTTGATGTCGTATGACAGGCAACATTGTTGGCTGACGTGGATGTCACTTCCTTGGTAGAGCCATCTAATGGTGTAGGGTTGCAAGTGAGGCATTTTCGACAGGGTGAGGCGCTTGAAAACCTCTGTTGATATGAGGTTCTTCTGGCTACCGCTATCAACGATGAAGTAAGTAAGGTACCCTTCACCCACATCTATGAATGAAAAAGGAAATCACCTTCTTCTGGATCATCTGGTTCATCGGGATGGAGCTTGGTGGTAGAAATGGTAACACTGGATTATGCATCAATGATCCGTCTCCCCCCTTTCTGAATCTGACTCAGAGTCGGAACCCACATCTTATTCAGAGGTTTTCACCTCAGCCACCAGTGACTTCTTTTAGCGTCAATTAGCAGTGTTATTCCAGGGGCTCTTATGGAAGTTGTACCACTTCCTGGTATCTTTATTTGTCTTTCCGGTGTCCTTCTTTGATTGTGGCCTGGATTGGTGTTGGGTTGTGAAAAAGGTACAAATATCCTCCTTATTCTCATGGTTTATGATATAATCTTAATTGGATTTCCTGTTAATTAAGAATAATTAGGATAGAAAATGATTAAAATGTCTTCTAGAAATATTATTGAGTAATGATAGATAAATTATGATATTCAGTTGGAATTGTTTGATTTTAACACAAGAATGAATAAATATTGTCAAACCTAAGATAGTTAAGGAGATTTTGAGGATACGAAGACTGTTGAAGGATGAATAGATGAGGCGCAAATCAGTTTGGAGAAAGATTGATTCCATATTTTGTAATCTTTATAAATAGTAAAAGTGATTTTGACGATCTCTTGATCCTCATGATAGCTTAATTTACCCATATTATTGTATTATATAAAGGGTAATGAATCCTGGAAAGGATCATCATAGAATTATTATCTAAAAACATTCAAAATTAAGAATTTCTCTGCGCAAGCAGTTTTTGTAGATGTTGCACGAGTTATGGAGTTAATAGAAGCTTTGAGAGTTTGCATCATTTTTTCATACTGAGTTTCTAGAAGCAATTCTTCTGAGGACCAAGGGCCCATTCCAAAGGAGTTACTGTCTCAATCTGTAATTGTATCAGTTTGATTTATGTTTTGTGATTTAAATCTCTTTCGTAATAGCTAAGATAAATGCATGAATGTGTTAATGATCTTATGTCGTTTGCTACAGTAGATAGGTGTTTTATTTGAATGATATCAATTGTTGTTCCAGTTTCCATCGCTATATTTTACTTATTGACAGTTCCTATCATTATCATACACACTATTCCTTTCGCTTAAATTCTCATTTGTTGTTCCTTTCGCTTAAATTAGCACTTGTTGTTCCTTTTGGTTAAATTACAATCGTTGTTCCTTTTGGTTAAGTATAGTCGTTGTTCCTTTTCATAGATATAGTAATTCACTCTTTCTTTTTACAGGTTAGATAATTGCCAATAGATCAGTTTATCAAGCTTTCCTTAGATTTAATTATTGTTTCTTAATTAGATCAATTCAACAATTTAATTTATGCCTTTGAATTCAAGGCATGTTGTATATTATATTTCAATTCTGTTAAGGTCTTAGTTTTAGAATTTTAATGGATGTGTGAAGAACTTGATTGTTGATAAACTCAGATTTGCTTTCACTACACCATTTTAGCCTCTGCAGCTATCTGCATAAACTTTACTGACGTTCTTGAAATAAAAGACAAATCCTCAGGTTGATAAATTAATGTTAAACTAAGGTTGTTTTTAGGACATCTTTAGATCCCAACATTTTAGCGTCGTTGTCGAGGAGAGTGTCAAATATAGAATAGGTTGTGTCTCTGGAAGATGAGGTATTGAAGATGGAAGGTAAGAACCTACACAGACAATAAGGAAAATTCTTATGCCAACACCTACCTCCAGTTGATATATAGAGGTTATATAGGTGTTTAAAATTCTATGTGAAGTGTGTATGACTAAGAAGAAAGAACCTGAAACACCAAAAACTACCAAAGCCCAGGGCTCAGTGCTCCTTGGGAGAAACACTTTCATAGATGACATCATCTGAAAAGATGAATCTCAAGCTTCGGTTGGACCTAGGAGAGGCTCCACCTGAATCCCTCAGGCGACAGTTTCACCAACTATAGCCCATGCTGAGGTTCACAGAAAAAATGGAAGGACTAAGCAAAGTTTTCAAAGTACAGATCTTCCACCTCTCAGCCCTTTAGATGAGGGAAACTCTTGTAATCTGGAGGAAGGAGAAGGGGAGACCAGCGGGGTTGCTAAGGCAAACCCATCACCACCACCTGATCCTGGATCTCTTGTGATAGGAAAGGGCATACCTGAAATCCCAGATAGAGGTAGTGCAGTCAAAACCTCAAGGGGATCAAGTAATCAATCATCCTGATATAACACCCAGACCAAGAAATTTTTGAATATTATTGGCATATCTTCAACCTAATGGCGCAACCAAATCAACCATGAGGCCAAACGTCCACTTTGTAATATTAGATAGTTGATCCAGTTGCTAATGCCCCTATGAAAACAATTCCCTTACTAAATTTGCCAACCTTTCATGGATTAATTTCAGAAGACCCGGATGCATTCTTATTCAAATTCAATGTCCTATGCAGGGGTTATGAATACACCTCTGAACCCCAAAAACTAAAGTTGTTCCATTCCACTTTGAAAGGATCAGCTTTGCGTTGGTTTATGGGATTAGGAGGGGGGACTATAAACTCATGGGATGAAATGAAACAAGACTTCTTGACAAAATATCAGGATTATTGTAGAACTAGGGATCTAAAAGATGAAATATCTCAAATGACTACAAAGGAACACGAAACATTAGAAGAATATGTTGAAAGGTTCCAATATAATTTGCAAAGATCTCCTTATGGTACATTACCAGGAGAGGTACTCAAAGCCACTTTGATAAAAGGAATGAAGGATGAATGGGTAGAAACATTGAATTTAATAGGGAAGGGTGATATTTATCAAGAAACCTATGATAGCATTGTTCTATTGTGTATCAGGTGCTCATGTGGAAGTACATGGACCAGATCGGGGATGCAGACTCCTCTCGCCAGAAATAGAAATATTACTAGTGGAGGAGTTACCCGAGCAGAAGTTTGTAATCTCTTAGAAAAATTCAAAATCGACATCTTGAGCACTCTAACTACACAATTGGATGTCTTGGAGTCTAAGCAGAAACAAGTAGAAGCAGAATAGACTTTGGCCATATTTTTCCACCGATGCAGAAAAAAACATGGTCTGAGGGATGTCCTTTGGATGTGGTTCAGGTGTGTGCTATCTGTGCTAAATACCATGCAAAAAATCAATGCCCATCGCTCCCAAGATTAAAATTTGTCTTCAAGGAGGCAGAAGAGGAAACATAACTAGTATATATGATGGCCCAGCGTCGCCAATGGCAGGCTCATCCCCAAGGTACACTACAAGATCCTTCCTCTTTCTTTTCCGGGTAGTATAATCAACAAACAAATTATGGAAACACATGGCAGGGTCAATCATTTTCTAACCCCACCTGGCAGCCCCAACAATATCCAGCTGCAAACCCCCCTTGGCTAAATCAACCGACTACAAACCCTCATTGTCCAAATCATCCAGTTGTGAATCCTACCTAGCCTAGATCACAATAGCCTACCTCATCTTGGTAGAATCCAAACAACAACCCCTATCCTTCACAATGGCCCAACACGGCTGCCCAAAAATCCAATTGGAACCAAAATTGGAAGCGACCCATGGGAATGACAAATCAAACCATAGGGATGGCTCCTCAAACTCAACCCACTTTGCAAGATCCTCTCCAATTACCCCAGAATCCTCAACCACAATTGTGCCCTCAAATACCATCTCATTCCCACCCAAATCCCAATAATAGACCACCCTAGCTCATGCATATTATTGAGAATGTGGATGGGGAAAACAACTTTGTAGGGTGCAACGAACTCCGATTGAGGTCAGGATGCATAATATCTCCTGAAGAAAGTAATGTTCCCCAAGAGAAATATAATGAAAATAGCATACAACCAGCAATAACACCCTCGACTGTGGTCATAACGAAAGAAACAGAGAAGGGAGGAAACACGATCGAACAACAGAATCCTGATAAGGATGTAACTCCTCCTCCCTCGTTCCCCAAAATTTTGATGATAGAAAAACCCGTTGTGTACCCTAACTTCGACATTGTAGGGGAACTCAAGAATCTATATGTTAAGATCCCACTTTTGCAGGCTCTGCAAGACATCCCAATTTAGGCAAAGACAATCAAGGAATTATGTGGGAGGAAGCCTGTTAGGAAATTTAAAAATTCATCATCAATTTTTCATGTGGTAAGAGCCTTGTCTGATCTAATTTTAGGTAGACAAGAACCAATCAAATATGTAGACCCAAGGAACCCCATAGTAAAAGTTCATATCCAGGGTTGTTCTTTTCCAAATACATTAGTAGATTTGGGGGCATCCATTAATATCCTAACCATCGAAACTTGCAACACCATAGGTTTTGACTCCTTCGAACCTACCTCAATTATGTTACAATTGGTTGATTTATTAGTGGTTAAACCGTTTGGTACATTACACGATATAGAAATTTTAGTCGACTCTTGGGAATATCCAACGGATTTCCTCATCATCAGCCCAAGAAGTGGACTCGATGGGCATCCATTAATACTGGGAAGACCATGGCTCGCAACAACAGATGCATACATAGGATGTCACACGAGTAACATGACAATTGCTAGAGGAGAAGTTACAAAGAACCTCATCCTATATCCTCCAGCTAAACCAAGCCCAACTATCATACATCCACAGTTGCCACCACCAAGATATCCAGAAAAGGATCTACGATCCCCTCTCACACTGGAAGAAGCTCTCAAACTCAAGAACCAATTAGAATATGATGTGATCAGTATCTTCATTAACATCCCAACCATTATAAGTAACCCAACATGCCAAATGCTAAAAGTTGTTCTGGATAGTGAAGCACAGGGAGACCCACCGGAAGAATTGATGGAACAACAAATACCAACTATCATTGTCCATAACAACAAATCAGTTGAGGTTGCACCAGGGAGGTCTCTGAATATTAATGCCAATTTAAATGAGCAACAGTAACAAAAATTGATTCAAATCCTTTCTAAATATTAGTAGGCTTTTGCCTGGGAGTATTCTGACATGAAGGGCATTGATCTGCAACTCTGCACACATCATATTTATATTGAGAAAGATGTTCAACCCATCTGACAGCCCCAAAGAAGATTGAATCCCCACCTCATGGACATTGTTAAAGAAGAATTACAAAAGTTGTTAGATGTAGATTTTATATATCCTATCTCGGACAGTCAGTGGGTTTCCCCACTAATGATCGTTCCCAAGAAGAATGGGAAATGGAGAATCTATGTAGACTACAGTGAACTCAACAAAGCTACCCAGAAGGACCACTTCCCCCTACCTTTTATCGATCAGGTCCTGGATACCTTAGCATGGAAGAAACTTTTCTCTTTCCTAGATGGTTTTAGTGGCTATAATCAGATCCAGATTGCCACGGAAGATCAAGATAAAACTACATTCACATGTACCTAAGGTACCTTTGCATACAGAGTATTTCCCTTTGGATTATGTAATTCTCTGTCCACATTCTAGAGGGCCATTCTGAGCATATTTTCTGATCTGATTAGTGAAGGGCTTGAAGTTTACATGGATGATTTCACTCCTTATGGCGATGACTTTGATCAAGGTATAGACAATCTGAAGAAGGTACTGGAATGGTGCATTTCTACTAGGTTATGTTTAAGCCATGAAAAATGTCATATGATGATGACTGAAGGTGTGGTACTAGGGCATTATATTTCTGCAGATGGAATTAGGGTAGACCCAACAAAAATATAGGTAATCTTTAATCTACCTACACCACATACACAGACTGAGGTATGTAGTTTCCTTGGCTCTTCAGGATACTATCGCAGATTTATGGAAAATTTTGCAAGAACTGTTGCACCTTTACATGCTTTAAATGGTAATGCAGAATTTCAATGGTCTGATAATTGTGATGTGGCATTCGCAAGACTCAAAAAGATGATTTCAACAGCATTAGTGCTGAGAGGACCAAAATGGAAAATACCATTTCACATCTCCACAGATGCATCGAATATCACCATAGGCGTTGTCCTTGGATAGGAAGAATACAAGAAACCCTATGTTATTTATTTTATCAGCAAGAATCTTACTCTCGCTGAATCAAATTATGCAGTAAAAGAAAAAAAAAATTAGCCATTACACATGCCATCAATAAATTTTGTCATTATATAACAGGCTATCTAATTATTCTGTATACTGATCATTCTGCTATTATATATTTAGCTAATAAACCTATTACTAATGGACAAGTTACTCGATGGTTATTACTATTGCAGGAATTTGACATCACCATCAAGGATCGATCCGGAAGAGAGAATCTTGTCGTAGAGTTCCTGTCTTGCATACCCAAAAAAGATGATTCTTTGATAGTTGAAGACCACTTTCCAGATGAACATATGTTCGTTGTCACTACCAAAGCACCTTGGTACATTGATGTGGAAAATTATCTGGCATCCGGGAAGCTACCAACACACCTATCATCAAGGGAAAGAAAATTGATCATCCAGCGCAGTGCACGATTCACCTGGATTGGTGGATATCTTTTCCACATAGGGGATGATATCCAGATCTGAAGATGTGTACGAGATGAAAAAATCCACGACATATTGAAGGCAGGTCATGGTGAGCCCTGTGGTGGACATTTTGCAAATCACAGGACTTGACACAAGATTTTACAGATGGGTTATTATTGGCCCTCAATATTTAGAGATGCAAAGAAATATTTCCAGACCTGCGACGGTTATCAACGGATGGGTCGACCAGGCCAAGTTGATGAAATGCCCCTGAAGGCACAAGTAGTTTCAGAACCGTTTGAGAGATGGTCACTAGACTTCATTGGCCTCTTCAACCCGAAGTCAAATCAGAAGGCCTATATCCTAGTTGCAACGAACTACATGACCAAATGGGTAGAGGCAAAAGCCTTATCAAACGCAACAGAGGAGGTAGTCATTAAGTTTATTTTTAAATTATTTGTACGCTATAGATTACCCAGGGAAGTAATCACTGACGGAGGGTCACAGTTTACAGTCCATAGAATCATGGCCATCCTGGACAATTATCACATTAAACACAGAGTTACTTCCCCATACCACCCACAGGCAAATGGGCAAGTAGAAAGTACCAATAAAGTCTTGGAGGCAATTCTGACAAAAACAGTCTCAACAAATTGTCATAATTGGGCAACCGAGCTTCCAAATGACTTATGAGCTTATCGTACAATGTGGCGTAACACCACTGGATACTCTCCTTATAATTTAGTATATGGTAAAGAACGCATCTTTCCAATTGAGTTTGAGATCAAGACTCTAAGGATGGCCCAGGAGATTTGACTGGATCTTACAGAGGCACATAAATAGCGCCTACAACAGCTCAATGAGTTGGATGAAGCACACATGTCTGCCTTGGAGCGCACATCTATTATTCATCAACAGAGATCTGACTGGCACGATAAACATATCAAAAAGAAATCCTTCCAAAAGGGCGATTGGGTGCTTCTCTATGATTCCAGATTTCGGGATTTTCCTAGAAAATTACAGACAAGGTGGTTGGGACCATATGAAAATGGGCATCGGCTAAGACTGTACCATTAGCTGCCTTCAAAAGAATCCTTCTACCAAGAAGTAAGTAAGGACACTATTGTTCAGATTCTAGTTGGCTGGGAAGGTAACCCAACAGCGTCAACTTCATAAATGATGATTTTTTATCAGCACTGTACATATCGTATATAGCTTTCTTTATAGATTTGATTGAGTTTTGAGTTTTTTTTTTTTTAGGAAAGTCACCTGAGAGAATAAGAATTACAAAATATGATTGTAATGAATGTAATTAGCACTCTTTTTTGTTCCTTGATCATATCCCACTTTGAAAAATATAAACCTTGTTTTCACAGAATATGAACATGTCATGTTCCACAGCGAAAATCAAGCAACTATAATAAATGACTGACGTTGATAAACCATCTAGTACTTTGATTATTGAATAAACCTACCTATAAATATTGAATGAATTTAGTTGATGACTAATCAAATATAGATTCACTAAAACAGAAATGTATGCGGGAGGTTTACAATCACTTAATTAGATGGTGAAAATTTTGGGTTGTTGTTCATTCGAACGAAATAATCATTGTTGTTCCCTTTGCGTACAATTGTTGTTCATTTGAACGGAACAACTGATGTTACCTTCACGCGATTGTTGTTCCCTTCGCATATAGTATCTTCCATTCTAAATAATGATTGTTGTTCCTTCTGTCACACTGTTGTTCCCTTCATAATGCACGTTGTTCATTTGAAAGGAATAGTTGTTGTTCCCTTCACAATTTTTTCTTAATGTTGTTCCTTCCTCAAAGCATGTCATTGTTATGTCATTCACTCCTTTGGGTATGACCTTCATTGATCCCTTTTTCATCAACACTAGTTTTGATTTGTCATTTTGTGTGTGGATGATTTAACATACCTTAGTTAACCATTTTTGGATTAACTTCTCTGAATTATCTTAAAAATTGCTCACAATTCATTAACCACCACAATTCATTTTATTTTCCCTATACATCTACATATACTTGAATTATAATTGATCTCATATCATAATAAGGAATCTTAAACACATTCTTACTTGGCATTCTTACACTTCTTACGCCATCCCTCACTCTTAAGGAGTAGATGATCCCTCCTTGATAGAGCCCTTAAAAAAAAAATTAACAAAGTAATAAACTTCTCCCATAAAGGATAGGGGGTCTCATCATGAGCCAACCTACCACGATCATCAAATATTAACATAAGTGACATTCCCACTATGGATACCATACCAAGTCCATGGCCTTTGGCATTTTTTTTTGTCAAATGACAAGAGGTCTCATCACATGCCGACTTGTTCACTTAGGTTAGGATCTAGTGAGTGTAATTATCATCATATTGCTACCAAACCAATATAATGGTATTCTTGGGAAAATACAATTCAAACTATTTATTAAGGATACAGGCTCATCTATGGGTTAAAAGGCAACCTTGTCGAGGCTATGGATGTCTGCTGGCAACAGTGGCTCTGCCTGTGGTATTGAAGTTTATCTTAAATACGCCAAGTTTTAGTGTGTTCGTAGATTTTATTTTCTAAACTATGAGGCTATCATTCCGGTTATATCCAATAAACAAGGGAAAGTAACAATGTTATGATATGTGGAACATTTTAAAACACATGAACAATTTTAAAATCATTCGGAATCTTTTTCCTCAAAGTGTTTCTAACATAGGTATGATAATTTGAATTTCCCACACAAAGTGATGATTATCATAAGTACCATTAAAGTGTTTTTTGAAAAGTTATTAATGATTGTATTTCCAGTGGCAGTGATGGCATAGTAATCACACCTCGCAGGAACTACCCGCCATTATTACACTCATACATTTTGACGATCGAGTTCGACCTTTCCATTTATGGGGGGCAGATGCTTGGCACAATTACCGATAGATTATAATGAGTGCAATAAATGAGAAAAATTCACAATTTTTATACACAATAATGCTCAATGTTTTCTATTTTTTTGCTTCAAAAGTTGGTTGAGTGAAGCTGCAATGATCGTCGTCCTCACTTGCTCATAGAAAATATGGGTGGCCGAAGTGTGCACCGGGAACCAACATTATTATAGGTAACTAAGCAGGCAAGCAAAATCTTACATCGGCTGGGATGGACAGAGTACTTCAACTGGTTGCAAGGATATGACACGAACATCACGATTGAATTCTTCCATAACTTGCAGAGAGGGGTCTCCATGGTTCGAGATATAAGAATTCCAGTCACAGAGGAAATCATAGCAGAGGTTAAAGACCTCCCTAACACATGAATTCAATGGACTGGAAAATATACAGCGCTTAAAGAAGCTGTATAATCTTTCATAGATCCTGGAGAGGAACTTGAAAAAAAGGGAAAGGGAATTAACCCTAGTGCTCTCAGTGAGCCATGGAAAGAACTGGAAGGTGAAATACAGAGGTATATCACCTATGGCAGAAGGTACGATGTGATCCACCCACGCCACCTCAAACTGTTAGCATCTCTCAAACAACAGTTAGTAATCAATTTTCCATTTTTTCTAAATGCCATGTTACATGAGGTTGCTATAAGAACATAGAAGGCCAAGGATCTTGTTACTATCATTAGCCACCATGGATTAGTGAAACTGTTAGTAAATAATACCCTGAGTCAAACTCAAATAACCTGGGGTGATCTTATCGAGGCCAATGAGCCTCTACAACTAGAACAGCCTGAATTGCATCACAAAAACCCACCAAAGGGAATTGAGATAGCACAGGAAGGGGCAGACATCGCCCAAATGGAAGTTCCATTACCTCAACCAGAAATTGAGATAGAACAGCAAGGGGCAGACATCGCCCAAATTGAAGTTCTATTACCTCAACCAGAAATTGAGACAGCACAGGGAGATACCATCCAGAGAGAAGTTCCATCACCGCAGCCTAAAATCCTAGAAAAACCCATCCAATTGACAGAGACTCAGATCTCACAGGAAGTGGCATAAAAAAAAAAGAGGTAAAGGACAATTGTTGTCTCTAAAACCCCCACTGAGAAGAAAAGAAGAAGAAAAAGGATAGAACAGCCTGGAGAAACCAAGGAAATGTTACAAACAGAGCAGCCTCCATAAGGAAATATTCAGGAAAATACCCAACCATCACTGGAACACCTTACTAAGCAGTTTTTTTAAACATTACGAAGTAGAAATGGCCCAAGTATTAGGGAACTTAGGGACCTCAATTGATAAAGACAAAAACAGGCCCAAAGGACACTTAGTACCATTTTCTTCTTCAAACCCTGCTAAGGACCTCCCTGATATAGAAATGTCATTTCCAGAAAATACAGCACAGGAAGAACCTCATACTGAGGTAAATAGCCCTGTAATTCATATAGAGCACATCGAATAAACAGAGGAGTAATTATTGACTGATCCGGGTAAGGAAAACCCTGACATTTCACAAAAACAGAAAACAAGCAAAAGCCACAGTAGAATCAAAAGGTTAAAACAGGAAAACAAGTTGCTGAGAAGAAGGGTTAAAAGGATTAAAGTATTAAAGAAAAAGTTGTCAAAGTCAAGGAAATAATTAAAGAATTGAGAAAACAATTGGAGCTTGTTGACAAGGCCTATGAAAGAAAGAAGACCAAAAGGCCTAGAACCCAGGGAAGGAATCCACTTCCTAGGAGAAAAATCCATACAAGTTCTATAGGGACATAGACAGAGTCACCTATCCCTTAAGAGACAACAGAGATGGAAATTCGGACTGACATTGCAGCAGCAGAGGAAGAAACAGTTCAAAATGAAGAAGGGATTCCTTTAAAAGAACATGACCAATTAGAAATCCCAGAAGAAGCAGCTACTCAACCTGAGGAAGTGATACCCACAAATTTCCCTGCTCCTCTGGAGACCACTGATGCGAAAATACAGACAGATGTCCCAGAAATGGAAGAAGCAACCTGTCAAACTAAGGAAATATTCCAGTCTCATGAACAGAATGCCATCATTGCTAGATTGGAAATAGAGTTGGTGCATACACAAAATACCTTAACACAGTGTAGATGTGAGATGGTCACGATGGAAGAATACCAAAAATTTGTTAAACAGCTTAAGACCCTTTCAACAACAGAAAATGAAACGTTTTTTGAGCTCACTAGAGCCCAGGGGAAGGTGAAGAAGGTACAAAACCAATTAGATAAAGCCTTGGAACAAATCAAAGAGATTTTTGATGTCTACATTGATGCAATAGATTGTAGGGCTCCTGCCACCAATTATAACTTTTTTTTATTAGAACGATATTTGTTGTTGAGGGTGAAGGATATTAGAGCAAGTAAGCCAATTAAATTCACCCTTGTCTCTGAGTTTGTTTCATGTTTTAGAGAGAAGGAAGAGAAAGTACAGTACTTTCTATGTGAGTTATACTTCCATAACTTCATCTTGGAAGATAACTGGAAGGAGAACCCTGGTCCTTTTATTGGTGACGTTCAATTACAAGAATTTGTGTCCTTCACAAAAAATCAAGTCAGATGGGAAAAAACACAGAAGAACTTTCTAAAAAGGGAGACTGGGTTAGATCTCTGGATTAGAGGGAAACCTCCAAAATCCTTTCCAGCCATCATGCGGCACATGACATTTATGAAAAGGGAAGGTGTGGTAGATTCCTTATCCCCTATCCACCGATAGGTAATACGATCATGATTGCCTTATTTTAGGGAACTTAAAGAAGAAGCTCTTGCTTCCTCCAAATTAAGATGGGATGCGTCACCAAGTGAAGTCAAGAGCAGGGAACCCTTTGGGTTTAAGAACTTTTTTCCAGCCACCTTCAGAGTGGAAAGGTATGCTAGAATGATTCTAGAAGAAGCACCTGCCTAGATTGGGTGTAGATACAGTCCCCCTATCATTTGGTTTCCCCCGGAAATTTATTAGAAAGATTATCAAATTAATAGGAAGAGGGAAGAAGTTTCTTATGGAGAGCTCAAACACAAGAATGGGTTCAGGGAACCTGATTAACCAACCTTTCCTCCTTACAACATCACTGCTTTACATGTAAGATCTCAGCTTGCATGAGGACATGCAAGAAGGTAAGTTGGGGGGTATGTTGGGTTGTGAAAAAGGTACAAATATCCTCCTTATTCTCATGGTTTATGATATAATCTTAATTGGATTTTCTGTTAATTAGGAATAATTAGGATAGAAAATGATTAAAATGTCTTCTAGAAATATTATTGAGTAATGATAGATAAATTCTTATATTCGGTTGGAATTGTTTGATTTTAACACAGAAATTAATAAATATTGTCAAACCCAAGATATTTAAGGATATTTTTAGGATACGAAGGTTGTTGAAGGTTGAAGACATGAGGCGCAAAGCAGTTTGGAGAAAGATTGATTCCATATTTTGTAATATTTATAAATAGTAAAAGCGATCCCGAGGATCTCTTGATCCTCGGAATAGATTAATTTACCCATATTATTGTAATATATAGAGGGTAATGAATCTTGGAAAGGATCATCACAAAATTATTATCTCAAAACATTCAGAATTCGGAATTGCTCTACGCAAGCAATTTTTGTAGATGTTTCACCAGTTATGGAGTTAATAGAAGCTTTGAGCATTTGCATCATTTTTGCATACTGAGTTTTCTAGCAGCAGTGCTTCTGAGAACCAAGGGCCCAGTCTGAAGGAGTTATTGTCTCAATCTGTAATTGTATCAGTTTGATTTATGTTTTGTGATTTAAATCTCTTTCGTAATAGTTAAGATAAATGCATGATTGAGTTAATGATCTTATGTCATTTTCTACAATAGATAGGTGTTTTATTTGAATGATATCGATTGTTGTTCCAGTTTCCATCGCAATAGTTTATTGTTTGAAAATTCCTTTCATTATCATACGCGTTGTTGTTCCAGTTTCCATCGCAATAGTTTATTGTTTGAAAATTCCTTTCATTATCATACGCGTTGTTCCTTTCGCTTAAATTAGCATTTGTTGTTCCTTTCGCTTAAATTACAATCGTTGTTCCTTTTGGTTAAGTATAGTCGATGTTCCTTTTCATAGATATAGTAATTCATTGTTTCTTTTTACATGTTAGATAATCGCCAATAGATCAGTTTATCAAGCTTTCCTTAGATTTAATTATTGTTTCTTAATTAGATCAATTCAACAATTTAATTTATGCCTTTGAATTCACAACATGTTGTAGATTAGATTTCAATTATGTTAAGGTCTTAGTTTTAGAATTTTAATGGATGTGTGAGGAACTTGATTGTTGATAAACTCAGATTTTCTTTCACTACATGATTTTATCCTCTGCAGCTATCTGCATAAACTTTGTTGACATTCTTGAAATGAAAGACGAATCCTCAGGTTTATAAATTAATGTTAATCTAAGGTTGTTTTTAGGACATCTTAGAGCCCAACAACTGGTTGTCCTAAGGTGGTTCGTCTTTGCTCTGTACTTTGTTCCATGGGTTAGGGCCTCCCTTTCCTGGCTTTTGTGTTTCCCAGGCCCAAATTGTCGCGTCTTTTATTTGAGCATCTGCTCGATTTTGAAGGCATATCGGTAGGCCGTGCCCAAGGATGAGATGTCCATAAACTCTATTTCGGCCTGGATGTATATATGTATACCGCCACGATACTTGAGCACTAGATGTCACTCAAAATATTTGATACCCATCTTGGTGCGCAAGGTATGGAAGATATTTGTGAACTAGGGCACTACTTGGTCTCTTTCCTGCCGCAATGTGGTCCATTTTGTATACATGTAGTCATAACTTCTAACAGGGTAGTATTGTTCCTTAATAACATCACTGAAGGACTCTCAGGTGACCGCGACTGTAAATAATGAGTGTTCCTCTATTTCCTTCTACTCATACAAAGTTTCCCACCAATCTTTGACATGGGGAATGGCTTTAAGGAGGACAAAAGTAATATTTTCTCTATTCGAAAAGTTATGGATAGAGAAATACCCTTCTAGTAGATTCAACCATTTGTCTACAACATCTGTGTCTATATGACCTTCAAATATAGGAGTATCGAAGTTGATTTGTACCTTGAAGGGGGTGGCACCTATGTTTGAGGAAGATGTGTTACCTATTGGTAGTCACCGAAAGATCTGTGCAAAACTATCCATCATCCCGTTCCTCTGTTGCATGAGGGATTCCTCGAGCAACATTTTGAAGGGATCTCCTATCCCGTCATATTTATTTTCTCCCTCCATGAAAGGTCACTTCGATGTGCGAGAGATTTTTTCCTAAAGAAAAACAAGCTCAAGACCCAATTCTTTGTATCCTGACTTCATTGGGGACATGCATTAAGAACGACAAGGAGCAGATCGCTATGATACCACTGATCTGAATTTTATGAGAAAAATGAAATGAATACATATTATTATCAAAATATGCTTAACACATAATAACAAATATACAATAAAACTAGTTTCTATTCAATAAGGAAATAATATGAAACTGTAAAATGCATCAAAAAACAAGCTTGCTCGAATGGTGGAGTCTTATCTCTAAGAAGAGATGAAACAGTTGTGTTTAATTCGCCAGCAGATGATTACAATGAGGCTCTCAAGGAATTTTTACAATAAACAAGAATGTCAAAAAATATAGACATCCAAAAACCTAACCCTAGGAGATGAAGCGCCAAAAGTCATGTGGGCCCCGTTTGGGTAAGTTAGTACATTAACTTCTCGGGGTCGTAACTTTTGCATACGATTTCCATTTTAGGCGCACGATATCCTGTTGGAAAGTTCTATCCGAGGACTACAGATGTTCCTTGTGGTGATCCGTACACATGTTAACTGTGGCGAGCCCTAAAACCACTGTTTAGGGCCTCAAAATGGACCCGGAAGTCAGGGACCTGAAACTATGAAAAAATTATTGAACTGGAAAAATGCCAAAATGAGCCAGTTAGAATAGGTGGGAGGCCACCGACATCCATATGGATCACTGCCACCCCATATGGGGGAGAGTCTTCCTTCCTTTCCAAGCTTATGAATTCAAAGAAATAGGATTTTCATGCCTCTGGTTGGAGTTGCATTCCAAATCAAGATCCCCTATGTTCAGGATAAATTGGATTTAGTTTGGGTGATTGGAAAGAAATTCAAACAATTACGTTAAAGTAATTAATAAACATAAATTGTTAAATTTCAACACAACAAACTCCTTCAACACACATTTCAACATATCAAACTCAAGATTAGTCAATCTCACTTAGCAAACTAGCATGCACACAAAACTCTATATATTTTATTAATTAATCAAGCACATATTTATATAATAATTTTTCCCTCAACGACCTAAGAAACTCATGACGGAATCTCTCAACCACACACATATATAGGATCTTATAGTTGGAGAACATATTCCACAACCAACCAGATATAACAAACCCAAACCAATCTATAATGTAAGCATTAATTCTAACACCATCCCTTAATGCTTACATCACTAAGAACAATAATGAAATCAAATAAACACATTTTACAAAAATATTTTCCGAACTTTGATATTTTTCTGGTATGGTGTTCATACTTCCATCTATTGAAATACATGGTTTGTCGTTGTATTGGCCAATTATATAGGAAAACAATCTATTCTATATTACTTCCATTTGTCGAAGTACATGGTCTATCGTTGTATTCACCAGTTTCTAGGAAAGTAGTATAGATACAGAATGTATCCAGAAATCAATCTTACAAAGTGACCTATTTCTCACACATACTTATCACAAATTGTACACATAACCAATAGACGGTGTTCTTGGGTCACTGCATCCTCCAAGAACCACAAGGTGTAACAGACTGTAGACATAACCAAACCAGTGACTGCATTCTTGTGCAAGGAGGAGCTTCTGCACACACCAACTTAAATTATGTTACTTTGTTTTATGAGTGGCCTTCAGCTATGTTACACAAACTCTTCAAACTTCACACCCAATAAAACAACATACTCATCAAATACATGGTTCTCTATAAACATGTTTCTAACATTGTCAGCTCATCCAAATGAGTTTCTCGTTGCATTACACAAAGCTAGAAAAAAATGATTAATCTTAATATATTTTCCGATGAATTCCCCGGCGTGGAACTCGTACTCTCCTCTTCTTCCAAATTGACAAATATGATTTACAGGTAGGCGTCTCTATGTAGATTAAATCACGCATATATGGAAATATCTGGAAAAAAAAAATTGAACATAATAGCATATTCATAGGACAGATGGAAATCTTCTCCACTTTCACCATAGGACTAGAAACCTTTGATAAATTAAGTAGCAATGATGCAGCAACATGAGAAGAGGCTCTTTTAATTTATGCAAAAATTCATGAAGGAGACTCCTTTGATTGGACAGTGGTAGATCTAGTCTTCCTCAATGGTGGCTCCTCTTACACAACAACAATGACTCTCATGGGTAACTGACGGGCCCCCTCCTAAATGATGGTTTGACTTTTCTCTCTCCATTAACAGTGTCTTGATCAATACTTGTATCCACTTAGTCACTAGCAAACAGAATCAAACAACAAATCGCAAGTCGACACTCCTCACAAGACACACAACAAAACACACAAAATAAATCTATTCTTACACACCTACAGAATACACAAAAAATTCAAAAATTCAACACTCTCCTATGCTACATATGTACAGAGGATCATCTCCCAATCTCTCACATATTTCTGGCCCTCCCATGAGGGATTTAAGAGAGAAATGGTTCTTATTCCAACTTAGCAAACTAGCATGCACACAAAACTCTATATATTGTATTAATTAATGAAGCACATATTTATACAAAAGAAATTCCCTCAATAGCCTAACAAACCCATGATCGAATCTCTCAACCACACATACATAAATAGAATCTAAATAGGATCTAACAGTTGGAAAATATCTTCCACAACCAACCTGATCTAACAAAGCCAAACCAATCTCTAATCTAAGCATTGATTCTAACTATCTATAATTCTAAAAATCTAATTATTCTAATTGGTAACAATAATTAAAAATAAAGTAAATCTATTTAATTAGATCTAATTGATAACAATAGTTAAAAATAAAGTAAATCTATTTAATTTTGAGGTGTTTAGACAAGTTCGTAATAAACATTCAAGCTCAATGCTACTTCAGAAGTAATATAAGTTTATTTTGAAGTCTTTAGAAGTAGACTATATTTCATAAGTTGTAGGATACCAGATATATAAAATATGCAGAATAGAAACAAAATGCTAGAAATGACATAATATCAGTAAAATATCCAACATAATCTTCACAATACACAGAAATGATATACGAAATAGCAATAGAAAAGCACTTTGATTCAGAAAGCAATGTTCACAGGCCTCTTCGAGGGGGCAACCTCCAGTCGAGCAGCGCTCTGTTACAATAA
>ML777949.1:357044-414352 GCA_009831015.1 Picea engelmannii
AAGATCCTTCTAGAAGCGGAAGCTTCTATTAGGTCTTCTTACATCTGCCTTATTCTATTTTATTGAAAGGTCTTATTAATATTGACCTTTATTACATCCGAATACATTGATCTACCTATGTGCGGGTTAGGACCTTAACATAAGTAATCTAAGTTTATTTTGAAGTCTTTAGAAGTAGACTCTATTTCATTTTGCTTAAAAGTATTATTTTTTATTTGACTTCCCTAAGTATGCATAGAGTATGAGTATTATGGATCCCTAATTTAATAGGGATGCATATGGATCCCAAGATGCATATTCTTATGGAGATGCATAGTCTTATAGAGTAAGACTTAGAAATAATGGAGAATTAGTTGTGGTGATTAGTTGAGTTTAGTTTCCAACCATTTCAAATCGTTTCTAAATTGTATATCATCATATATATACATTGTAATTATCAATGATTTATTTGAACGAAGCTTGGCTTTGCTTCCCCGACCTCCAGGCGTTGCCTCGCTAGAGAGTAGTCGGTTTCGTTCCATCTCATTTCCATTTTCTATAGTATAGATAAATATAAAGTCAGATTGGTGGCAAAAGGGTATTCACAGAAAGAGGCAATTGATTATGCAAAAACATTTGCACCAGTAGCTAAATTAAACACTTTAAGAATGTTAATTGCATTAGCTACAAAATACCATTGGAAGCTTCACTAATTAGATGCAAAGTCTTCTTTTCTGAATGGTGAGTTAAAGGAGGAAGTTTACCTTACTCAACCATAGGGGTTTGTGAAAAGTGGTCAGGAACATTTAGTGTGTAAATTAAAGAAAGCATTGTATGGACTGAAACATGCACCTAGGTCATGGTATAAGAAGATAGATTCCTTCTTTCTTTAGCAAGGTTTCATGAGGAGAAAAAGTGATCCAAATCTATATACCAAGTTTGATGAAAACGGGCATGTTGTATTGATTTCCTTATATGTTGATGATTTAATTATTACAGAAAATTCAGAAAAATTGATTAGTGGAATTAAGAAGCAGATGTCACAGGTATTTGAAATGAAAGATCTTGGTGAGTTACATTACTGCCTCGGTCTTGAATATTGGAGAAATGATGGTCAAACCTTTGTGTCTCAAGGTAAATATGTCAGAGAAGTACTTAAGAATTTTAAAATGGATCAGTGTAAAGTTTCTTATGTTCTAATGCAACAGAACACGAAACTTTACTGTGATGATGGTTCGAAGGAGGTAAATGATACAGTGTATAGACATATGGTGGGAAGCTTGAACTATCTCACTACAACTAGACCTAACATAGCCTACTGTGTTAGTGTGTTAAGTCAGTTTATGGAAAAACCTCTAGAAAGTCGTTGGAATGCAGCAAAAGGGGTACTCAGGTATCTCAAAGGCACAATTGATTATGGTATTAGATATACTGATTCATTCGATGTTGAGTTGACAGGTTACTCAGATTTAGACTGGGTTGGCACTCTAGATGATCAGAGATCTACTACAGGTTATGCCTTTGGCATTGGATCCAGGATTGTTTCATGGAGCAGTAAGAAGCAACCTACTGTATCTTTGTCATCCACTGAGGCTGAATATAATGCGTTGTGTGCAACAACTTGTGAAGCTATTTCGTTGAGAAGACTACTTCAAGATGTTGGAGAAGAACAAAGGAAAGCTACGATAATCAAATGTGATAACCAAAGCTCAATCAAGTTGGAAAATAATCCAGTTTATCATTCAAGGACAAAGCATGTTGATACTCACTTCCATTTTGTTCGAGAAAAAATGCAATCTAATGACATTTCTTTAATGTATTGTAATACTAGTGAAAATGTTGTCACTAAGCCTCTTGGGAAGATCAAATTTGAACTATTTAGAGAGATGTTAGGTGTGGATGTCAATCATTTCTCCATTAATTAGGAGACTTAGAAATAATGGAAAATTAATTATCGTGATTAGCCGTTTCTAAAATGTATGTCATCATATATATACATTGTAATTCTCAATGATTAATTTGAACGAAGCTTGGCTATGCTTCCGCTGCCTCCAGGCGTTGTGAGTCGGTTTTACATTCTCTTTTCTTAAGTGTAAGTTAAAGTGGAAAAACTTTGTTTTAAAATTCTTTTCTAAATTTGTCAAATTATTTTTAAATTCATCAAATTGTTTTTAAATTTGTTAAATTAGATTAAAATTCTTCTCTAAATCTAGTGTAGAAGAAAATTCTGCCTTTTTATTTTTATATTTTTTTTAATTCCCTAAATTCGTTAAAATTCCCTAAATCCTAAATCAGCCTCTTTTTTCCTATTTTTCTTAATTCCCTTAAATCTGTTAAAATTCCCTAAATCCGTTATAGAGAAAATTTTACCTCTTTGCCTCTTTTTTATCCAGTCTCTGAGGTGTAGGACAGTCGGTGACAGAGTGTGTTGTTAAGGGTTAAAGTTACCAGTTCAAAACCTACAAGGACAAAAAATCCAACCATGTTAAAGGTTGGTGTGACTCAGGCCGGGTGCAATCTCCAAACAAAAAAAATACAAAACTTCATTTTTTTTAAATTACAAAAATTCTATTCTAAACACAGTATACATACGTTCTTTTTTTCTTCTTCTTCAAATTACTGAAA
Organism: Picea engelmannii; assembly: GCA_009831015.1. NCBI lineage: Eukaryota > Viridiplantae > Streptophyta > Pinopsida > Pinales > Pinaceae > Picea > Picea engelmannii. Next base: position 359,649 of record ML777949.1, read on the forward strand.
AGTGTATTTAAATTCTAATTCTCTAAATCCACTATATAGATTTTTTTTTTCTTCTACTTTAAATTACAGAAAATTCTATTTAATTCTAATTCTCTAAATCCACTATACATAATAATAATAAAAAAAAAAAAAAAAAATTCACTTTAAATTACAGAAAAATCTATTTAAATTTTAATTCTAATTCTTTTCTTCTTTTTTCTTCTACTTTACATTAAAAAAAATTCTATTTTAATTCTAATTCTCAAAATCCACTTACAAAAATTCATTTTTTTCCTTCACTTTAAATTTCTTTTTTCTTCTTCCCTTTAAATTACAGAAAATTCTGTTTAAATTCTAATTCTATTCCTTCTCTTTTTTTTCTTCTACTTTAAATTACAAAAATTTCTATTTTAATTCTAACTCTCTAAATCAGTATACAGAAATTATTTTTTTTTCTTCACTTTAAATTACAATTACAGAAAATTCTAATTCTATTTCTTCTCTTCTTTTTTTTCTTCTACTTTAAATTACAGAAAATTCTATTTAAATTCTAATTGTCTTTCTTCTACTTTAAATTTGAGAAAATTCTATTTAAATTCTAATTCTCTACATCCACTCTACAATTTGTTTTTGTTTTTTAAATTTTTAAGTGAAAGAAATCTATTTACAATTTGTTTTTTAAATTTTTAAGTAAAAGAAATCTAATTAGATTTAAAATTCTTCTTTAAATATAACGTGAAGAGAATTTTGCCAATAATAATTTTGAAATTTTGGTATCAAAGAGACTTTTACCGAATTTTTAAAGCTTTGGTTCCACTCGATAAATTTTGGTTCCATGGAAAATTTTACGGAACTTTTAAAGCTTTGGTTCGAAATTTTGACCTGGAAATTTGTGCTGGGAAACTTTGTACTACGAAGTTTTAACAAAAACAAAACGATTTTTTTGGAAAAATAGATCAAAACGAAACTTTGTCTTCCCAAAAAAAAAACTTAGAAGGTCACTCCATAGTATTACTGCTACCTCGATCATGAACATCTATGCCCATGCTTCCACCCATTACCTACATTCACCTACCTTCCATAGTATTTGGTCTTCCATAGTATTTGGTATCTGGCATACCTTCCATAGTAGGTGTCTGGCCTAATATTTGGTATTTGGTATAGTATTTGGTAGTATTCCATAGTATTCCATACCTTTCCTAGTATTTGGTGTCTAGATTAGTATTTGGTATTGATATACCTTCCCTAGTATGCATAATATTTGGTGTTTGGTTTAGTATTTGGTATGCATATCTTCCATAGTATCTGGTGTTTGACCTAATATTTGGTATTTGGTATAGTATTTGGTAGTATTTGGTATGTGACATAATATTTGGTATATGGTTTAATATTTGGTATTTAACTTAACAAAATAGATTATTATTATTATTATTATTATTATTATTATTATTATAACTACCTCGATAATAAACATATATATCCATGCTTCCACCCATTACTTACATTCATCTACCTTTCATATTCCATAATAGTTGATTCTATATCTTCCATATTCCATAATATTTAGTATCTGGATTAGTATTTGAGCTTACTTCCACCCATTACCTACATTCACCTACCTTCCATAGTATTTAGTGGCTGGGTTAGTATTTGGTCTTATATTCCATAGTATTTGGTATATGGGTTAGTATTTGGGCTTACTTCCACCCATTACCTACCTTCCATATTCCATAGTATTCCTTACTTCCACCCATTACCTACATTCACCTACCTTCCATATTCCATAGTATTTGGTTTCCACCCATTACCTACCTTCCATGTTCCATAGTATTCCTTACTTCCATCCATTACCAACATTCACCTACCTTCCATATTCCATAGTATTTGGTGTCTGGGTTCATATCTTCCATATTCCATAGTATTTGGTGGGTTCCATATCTTCCATATTTCATAGTATTTATTTCATAGTATTTGGTGTCAGGGTTAGTATTTGGGTTTAATATTTGGTATATTAAGCCCAAAAATAAATAAATAAATTATTATTGTTATAATTATATAAATTATTCTTAAAAATAAATTATTATTATTATAGCTATATAAATTATTTTTAAGAATAAATTATTATTATTATAGCTATATAAATTATTATTATTATAGCTACTTCGATGTAATGTTCCCAGGCCATTATGCCAAAAACATCACGATTTTAGGTATCTTTTTAACTTTTGGTGGTTGTGGTATTTTGACGAACACTTTGCTTACAATTATGCTTAGGGCTTTACTGATGATTTATATGTGTGTTTGCAGCAATAAACAAGAAGATATAATCATGGACATACCTCAACCATATGCAAGATCAATAAGATGATAGACAAGCCAAAACACTAAAGATCTGATTTTATTAATAAGTAGAAGAACATGCTACAATGAGATGCCAATCTGGAATGCACATCAGATGGCTCCAATAAAGACAATAGAAGTTAGGAGCTGCTACAAAATGCTCCAATAGAAGATGCCACAAGCCTCCCAAGGTCGAATACTCATTGAAAACCAATGCAAGAGTAGATCTGGACCATAAGAAATGCTAAACCCTCAAGCTGGAGATGCCACACCCTGCAGGAATAAGCTCCTCAATAATTCGACCCAACTGAAGGAAGCCTCCAAATGAGTCCCAAAATGAGTGGAATAGTAGATCAGGTCACTGCAAGAACAACCCAGGTGCTCAAATCTCCAAGATCCCTCTCAACCCTATGGATCTGAATCTCCTCCAAGGAATGATGCGCCCCCCGTATGTCTGAAACCCTAAATAATTCGGCCTCCCTCCTAGAGACCTCCAACAACTCCACCAATCCACTAGAATTATAGATCAGGGCACGACAATGAAAACCCGAGTGTTCAACTAGGAAAAATACCTGCTAGACCCTTAGATCTAGCCACCCTCCAAAGAATGGTGTGCCCTCCTCTTAGGGAAATCGCCCCACTCTCAAATGCAAATCAATCCTCCATAAGAATACCTTCGAACACATTCAATAATGGTGCTATGGTACCTACAAGGAAAACCCAATACCAAGATTCCCAAAAAGCTCTTCTCCTCAACTAGAGCAAATCCTCCCTTAAGGGATGGTGTGCCCCTCTTGCTGGAAACCCCCAACCGGTGCGCCCTCTCTCTCTTTGCACCTGGAACTGATGTAGAATCCTCCTGTAGAATCCTCCTGCAACTGAGTAGATCTGGAACTAGAATGGTGTGGGAGAGTATTGCATCTCTGAGACCAAGCTTGAGACAAGCTAGGTTGAATCTTTCACCACCGAATCGTCCTCTAGGGTTTGTTAAGTCAAAACTCTCAAATCCCCCAAGAGATATCCAAATGATAGACATACATGAATGAATGAATAGAGACCCTTGCCTCTTATTTATACTTCATGCATCCGCTTGTCTCTCCAAAGTAACTTTTCCTTTTTAATTATTAATTAATTAATTAAATCACTTTAATTAATTAATTAACCTTTTTTCCTCTTCCTCTGAAAGACACCTTATCTCTCCTAGTGGCTTCCCTGACCGAAAGTCACTTCTCATCATCCTATCCTGTAGTCTTGTTCCTCCTGATTCCAATGAGCTATTACACTGAGAGGTTCCTCCAAGTATTGTGCCCAAAATGATCTCTTCAGTGAATTTAATTAACTTATAACTCAAAATACTCAAAATCGTGGAAATCGTCGGAATGCAACAGAACCAAAACCACCCTGTGTGGAATAGATCATAATGATGAAATGAGATGAGCGATGCAAGACAAACCCCAAAATACCTCTCAATAATCTTTGTACTCGCTATAACCTCTGGCTACTCTAATCATCATAACCCTCTGTAATGTAATGATGTCCCAAAGTGGGGACATTACACTCGATCACTAAAACATGTCCATGCTTCCTCGATCATGAACATCTATGCCCATGCTTCCACCCATTACCTACATTCACCTACTTTCCATAAGTAGGTTCACCTACTTTCCATAGTATTTGTATTTGGTGTCCTTCCATATATGCCCATGCTTCCACCCATTACCTTCCATAGTATTTGGTGTCTTTCCACCTACCTTCCATAGTATTTGGTGTCTTTCCATAGTACTTTCCATACCTTCACCTACCTTCCATACCTACATTCACCAACTTTCCATAGTATTTGGTGTCTTTCCATACCTTCACCTACCTTCCATACCTACATTCACCTACCTTCCATAGTATTTGGTTTCTGGCTAGTATTTGTATTTGGTGGCTAGTATTTGTATTTGGTGTCTGTCTTAGTACCTTCCATAGTATTTGGTGTCTAGCTTAGTATTTGGTATCTACCTACATTTTTGTAACCTATCTTCCATATTTGGTATGGACCTACATTCACCAGCTTAGTATTTGGTATCTACCTACATTTTTGTAACCTATCTTCCATATTTGGTATGGACCTGTTATCGCACGGTTTGTAGGAAAGGTTGGAAAGCTTGAGTCAAGGCTTGAAACCGGCGTAACAGGAGCTTCCCCACCCACTGTCACCTCGATGGGGAGCTCTTTCTATTTAGGAGGGCAAGTCCAAGGGAGACGTCCCTAAGGCAATCTGGTTAAAGAAAGGCTAAAGGGTAAAGGCCAAGTCAAGGAAACCCCTTTCATAGATTGCTGCCCAAGAAGAGATAGTCAGGAAGATAAGACCACTGATGATGCACCTGTATGGGAGACAAAACAAATACAACTAGAATGTGCTTGCAGTGGGTTAGTACTTCATAAACATTAAAGACTATCTTCCAATATATATGAGCAAATGATCAAATGCAATTGTTGACGAAGTCAATGATTGCTATACAAAATGAAATGATCGATATCACTTCATCAACAAAGCAAAATAAGCATTCAACGTTGCACTCTTTGTCCTTCTTTTGACCTATTGATTTGAAGCTGACGTCATACCTATTGCAGCAACAATATAGGTGACGCAACAACATTATATGTGAGCTAATATTCATTGCATTGACATTTAATACAAGGTTGCTCTTTCTATTTAGGAGGGCAAGTCCAAGGGAGACGTCCCTAAGGCAATCTGGGTAAATGAAAGGGTAAGGACAAAAGGACAAGTCAAGGATACCCCATCGAGGTGACAGTGGGTGGGGAAGCTCCTGTTACGCCGGTTTCAAGCCCTAACTCAAGCTTTCAAACCTTTCCTACAAACCGTGCGATAACAGGACCTACATTCACCAGCTTAGTATTTGGTATCTACCTACATTTTTGTATTTGGTGTCTGCCTTAGTACCTTCCATAGTATTTGGTGTCTAGCTTAGTATTTGGTATCTACCTACATTCACCTATCTTCCATATTTGGTATGGACCTACATTCACCGGCTTAGTATTTGGTATCTACCTACATTCACCTTTCTGGCTTAGTATTNATGTTTGTTTGACTATCCCCTTTATAAGTTGAGGGGTCTAAGTGGTGCAGTATTTAGAGCATGCATAACATCATTCTTGAGAAGGAAAATGACTTTCCCCACATCCAAAAAACCTTACAATGTGAAATTTAGTTCAGATGCACAGCCTCCAGTATAGACAGAGGCGCATGTGGCGCATGCGCGCTGACAGTATTGATGGATAAAGTGCATGCACGTAGAGAGAGAACTTTGCACAGGCGCATGCGCGCAAGATGTGCGTCTGTGGGGTGAAAAACCCACGTGCCTGTGACAAGTTACCGAGAAAGAAAATCCAGATGGATTTCTCTCAATTCTCCTGCGAATTGATTGGTTAGCGGGTTGGCAGAGGCCAGTTTGTGTCCCTGCAAGTTAATAAAACCAAAAGGAAAGCAAAATAAACCCAAATGAGGGAGGAATTGATACCTAACTCCCCAGTGGAGTCGCCAGTCTGTTCGCACCCAATTCGTCACCAGGTGAGCAAATCGAGGGTGCTTACATGCCCTGTTGGGTCTTGCAGAGCATGACAGCTGTGGAGGAAAGGGTTATAGGAAACAAAACAAACTACAAGCAAGAATTAAATAAAAACTAACTAAACTGTGAACATATGGATAAAGAAACAATAAACACACAAAAAAGACACCGATATCACCAATGATTTTGAGCTGGTCTATTGATGAAATCAGAGCACGATGAAGGAAGGGAACTGTGGTTCCTTCTTCCCCCAAAGGAAGGCTCTTGAGGCCCTCACGAATTTGCTTCCCTTACAATGCAGAGAACTGAGAATGATGGTGAAAGAACTCCCAGCAGAAAGAAATGTTGTCGATGTGTTATCGTCAAAGAATGAGCCCTTGACAATCTCAGCAGCATAACAATACTTGAAATTCCTTGCAAAAACAATGTTCCTTCACAGCTTTTTATAGCAGATCACCAGGCGATTATGTAACCTCTTCAAAGTGTGAAAAGGGGCTCTTTAGGGCTTCATTAGGTCATTAACCCGCCTACCCTGTGGATTCAGCTCGGATTTGGGAGTCAAATCAGATTGGGAGATGGTCTGAAAGTGGTTGGGAGGCCGGCCAATTCAATAAATGCGCCGTATTAGCAGGTGCGCGGGTTTTTGCGTTGACAGCTGCACGTCCTGCGCGCATCATACGTTCTTGTCCTCCGCATGTGCGCGCGCACCGAACTGTTGTAAAGCGCCCTTCAATTTTTGGTTACTTTGTATAGTTTTTTACCCTTCTGGACTGCTGTGAAATTAATTCAGTGCCATGAATGACTTCATTGCTGTTTTGATGATGCGGAGTTCTTGTCGCCATGTGCGGATGAAATTTCGGTGATAACAGTCGTTGGAATGCAGTGAAAGGGGTACTCGGGTATCTCAAAGGCACAATTGATTATGGTATTAGATATACTGATTCATTCGATGTTGAGCTGACAGGTTACTCAGATTCAGACTGGGTTGGCAATCCGGATGATCAGAGATCTACTACAGGTTATGCCTTTGGCATTGGATCTAGGATTGTTTCATGGAGCAGTAAGAAGCAACCTATTGTATCTTTGTCATCCACTGAGGCAGAATATAATGCATTGTGTGCAACAACTTGTGAAGTTATTTGGTTGAGAAGACTACTTCAAGATGTTGGAGAAGAACAAAGGAAAGCTACGATAATCAAATGTGATAACCAAAGCTCCATCAAGTTGGCAAATAATCAAGTTTATCATTCAAGGACAAAGCATGTTGATACTCACTTCCTTTTTGTTCAAGAAAAAATGCAATCTAATGACATTTCTTTAATGTACTGTAATACTAGTGAAAATGTTGCTGATATTTTCACTAAGCCTCTTGGGAAGATCAAATTTGAACTATTTAGAGAGATGTTAGGTGTGGATGTCAATCATTTCTCCATTAATTGGGAGACTCAGAAATAATGGAAAATTAGTTGTTATGATTAGTCGTTTCTAAAATGTATGTCATCATATATATACATTGTAATTCTCAATGATTAATTTGAACGAAGCTTGGCTTTGCTTCCCTTGCCTCCAGGTGTTGTGAGTCGGTTTTACATTCTCTTTTCTTAAGTGTAAGTTAAAGTGAAAAAACTTTGTTTTAAAATTCTTTTCTAAATTTGTTAAATTATTTTTAAATTCATCAAATTGTTTTTAAATTTGTTAAATCCTATTAAAATTCTTCTCTAAATCTAGTGTAGAAGAAAATTCTGCCTTTTTATTTTTATATTTTTCTTAATTCCCTAAATTCGTTAAAATTCCCTAAATCCTAAATCAGCCTTTTTTTTTTTTTCTATTTTTCTTAATTCCCTTAATCTGTTAAAATTCCCTAAATCCGTTATAGAGAAAATTTTACCTTTTTTTTTTCTTAGATCTTTAAATCTATTAAAATTCTTTTTTTTTTCTTCAATCTTTAAATCTATTAAAAAAAAAAGTCTTCCATCTTTAAATCCTAAATCCAATCCTAAGTCGTTGTTAAGAAAATCTTACCTTTTTTTTCTTCCATGTTTAAATTTATTAAAAAAAAATTAAAAATTTTCAATCTTTAAATCTATTAATTTTTTTATTTTTTTTTAATCTTTAAATCTATTAAAATTTTCTAAATCTAGTCCCTGAGGTGTAGGATAGTTGGTGACAAAGTGTGTTGTTAAAGGTTAAAGTCACCGGTTCAAAACCTATAGGACAAAAAATCCAGCCATGTTAAAGGTTTATGTGGCTCAGGCTGGGTGCAATCCCCAAACAAAAAAAAAATACAAAAACTTCATTTTATTTTAAATTACAAAAATTCTATTCTAAACTCTGTATACATAAATTCTTTTTTTCTTCTGCTTCAAATTACAGAAAAGTGTATTTAAATTCTAATTCTCTAAATCCACTATATAGATTTATTTTTTTCTTCTACTTTAAATTACAGAAAATGCTATTTAATTTTAATTCTCTAAATTCATTATACATAAATTTTTATTTTTTTTCTTCACTTTAAATTACAGAAAAATCTATTTAAATTCTAATTCTAATTATTTTCCTTTTTTTTCTTCTATTTTAAATTACAAAAAATTCTATTTTAATTCTAATTCTCAAAATCCACTTACAAAAATTCTTTTTTTTTTCCTTCACTTTAAATTTCTTTTTTTTTCTTCCCTTTAAATTACAGAAAATTCTGTTTAAATTCTAATTCTAATTCTATTCTTTCTTTTTTTTTTTCTTCTACTTTAAATTTGTTTTCTTCTATTTTAAATTACAAAAAATTCTATTGTAATTCTAATTCTATTTCTTCTCTTCTTTTTTTTCTTCTACTTTAAATTACAAAAAATTCTAATTATCTTTCTTCTACTTTAAATTTGAGAAAATTCTATTTAAATTCTAATTCTCTAAATCCACTCTACAATTTGTTTTTGTTTTTTTAATTTTTAAGTAAAAGAAATCTATTTACAATTTGTTTTTTTAATTTTCTATTGTTTTTTTAAATTTTAAGTAAAAGAAATCTATTTAGATTTAAAATTCTTCTTTAAATACAACGTGGAGAGAATTTTGCCAATAATAATTTTGAAATTTTGGTATCAAAGAGAATTTTACCGAATTTTTAAAGCTTTGGTTCCACTCGATAAATTTTGGTTCCATGGAAAATTTTACGGAACTTTTAAAGCTTTGGTTCGAAATTTTGACCTGAAAATTTGTGCTGGGAAACTTTGTACTACGAAGTTTTAACAAAAACAAAACGATTTTTTTGGAAAAATAGATCAAAACGAAACTTTGGAAAAATAGATCAAAACGAAACTTTGTCTTCCCAAAAAAAAAACTTAGAAGGTCACTCCATAGTATTACTGCTACCTCGATCATGAACATCTATGCCCATGCTTCCACCCATTACCTACATTCACCTACCTTCCATAGTATTTGGTCTTCCATAGTATTTGGTATCTGGCATACCTTCCATAGTAGGTGTCTGGCCTAATATTTGGTATTTGGTATAGTATTTGGTACTATTCCATAGTATTTTATCTTCCATACCTTCCCTAGTATTTGGTGTCTAGATTAGTATTTGGTATTGGCATACCTTCCCTAGTATGCATAGTATTTGGTGTTTGGTTTAGTATTTGGTATCTGGCATACCTTCCATAGTATTTGGTGTCTGGCCTAATATTTGGTATTTGGTATAGTATTTGGTATGGGGTATAATATTTGATATCTAGCTTGACAAAATAGATTATTATTATTATTATTATTATTATAGCTACCTCGATAATAAACATATATATCTATGTTTTCACCCATTACCTACATTCACCTACCTTCCATTCCTTACTTCCATCCATTACCAACATTCACCTACCTTCCATATTCCATAGTATTTGGTGTTTGGGTTCATATCTTCCATATTCCATAGTATTTGGTGGGTTCCATATCTTCCATATTTCATAGTATTTGGTGTCTGGGTTAGTATTTGGGCTTAATATTTGTTATATTAAGCCTAAAAATAAATAAATAAATTATTATTATTATAACTATATAAATTATTTTTAAAAATAAATTATTATGCCATTATGCCAGGAACATCACGATTTTAGGTGTCTTTTTAACTTTTGGTGGTTGTGGTATTTTGTCGAACACTTTGCTTACAATTACGCTTAGGGCTTTACTGGTGATTTATATGTGTGTTTGCAGCAATAAACAAGAAAATATAATCATGGACATACCTCAACCATATGCAAGATCAATAAGATGATAGACAAGCCAAAACACTGAAGATATGATTTTATTAATAAGTAGAAGAACATGCTACAATGAGATGCCAATCTGGAATGCACATCAGATGGCTCCAATAAAGACAATAGAAGATAGGAGCTACTACAAAATGCTCCAATAGAAGATGCCACAAGCCTCCCAAGGTCGAATACTCACTGAAAACCAATGCAAGAGTAGATCTGGGCCGTAAGAAATGCTAAACCCTCAAGCTGGAGATGCCACACCCTACTGGAATGCTGAAGCTCCTCAATAATTCGGCCCAACTGAAGGAAGCCTCCAAATGAGTCCCAAAATGAGTGGAATAGTAGATCGGGTCACTGCAAGAACAACCCAGGTGCTCAAATCTCCAAGACCCCTCTCAACCCTATGGATCTGAATCTCCTCCAAGGAATGATGCGCCCCCCGGATGCCTGAAACCCTAGATAATTCAGCCTCCCTCCTAGAGACCTCCAACAACTCCAATCCACTAGAATTATAGATCAGGGCACAACAATGAAAACCCGAGTGCTCAACTAGGAAAAATACCTGCTAGACCCTTAGATCTAGCCACCCTCCAAAGAATGGTGCACCCTCCTCTTAGGGAAATCGCCCCACTCTCAAATGCAAATCAATCATCCATAAGAATACCTTCGAAAACATCCAATAATGGTGCTATGGTACCTACAAGGAAAACCCAATACGTGGATTCCCAAAAAGCTCTTATCCTCAACTAGAGAAAATCCTCCCTCAAGGGATGGTGTGCCCCTCTTGCTGGAAGCCCCCAACTGGTGCACCCTCTCTCTCTCTCTCTGCCCCTGTAACTAATGTAGAATCCTCCTGCAACTGAGTAGATCTAGAACTAGAATGGTGTGGGAGAGTATTGAATCTCCGAGACCAAGTTTGAGACAAGCTAGGTAGAATCTTTCACACTGAATCATCCTCTAGGGTTTGTTAAGTCAAAACCCTCAAAACCCCCAAGAGATGGGCCCTCTAGCTAGAAGCCAAATATCCAAATGATAGACATACATGAATGAATGAATAGAGGCCCTTACCTCTTATTTATACTTCATGCATCTGCTTGTCTCTCCAAAGTAACTTTTCTTTTTTAATTATTAATTAATTAATTAACCTTTTTTTCCTCTTCCTCTAAAAAGCACCTTATCTCTCCTAGTGGCTTCCCTGACCACTGAAAGTCACTTCTCATCATCCTATCATGTAGTCTTGTTCCTCCTGATTCCAATGAGCTATTACACTGAGAGGTTCCTCTAAGTATTGTGCCCAAAATAATCTCTTCAGTGAATTTAATTAACTTATAGCTCAAAATACTCAAAATCATGGAAATCGTCGGAATGCAACAAAACCAAAACCAACCTGTGTGAAATAGATCATAATGATGAAATGAGATGAGCATCAATAATCTCTGTACTCGCTATAACCTCTAGCTACTCTGATCATCATAACCCTCTATAATGTAATGATGTCCCAAAATGAAAACATTACACTGAATCACTAGAACATGTCCATGCTTCCTCGATCATGAACATCTATGCCCATGCTTCCACCTATTACCTACATTCACCTACTTTCCATAAGTACATTCACCTACCTTCCATAGTATTTCCATAGTATTTGTATTTGGTGTCCTTCCATATATGTCCATGCTTCCACCCATTACCTTCCATAGTATTTGGTGTCTTTCCATAGTACTTTCCATACCTTCACCTACCTTCCATAGTATTTGGTGTCTTTCCATAGTACCTCCCATAGTATTTGGTTTGTGGCTAGTATTTGTATTTGGTGTCTGTCTTAGTCTTAGTACCTTCCATAGTATTTGGTGTCTAGCTTAGTATTTGGTATCTACCTACATTCACCTATCTTCCATATTTGGTATGGACCTACATTCACCGGCTTAGTATTTGGTATCTACCTACATTTTTGTATTTGGTGTCTGTCTTAATACCTTCCATAGTATTTGGTGTGTAGCTTAGTATTTGGTATCTACCTACATTCACCTATCTTCCATATTTGGTATGGACCTACATTCACCGGCTTAGTATTTGGTATCTACCTACATTCACCTTTCTGGCTTAGTATTTGGTATCAACCTACATTCACCTACCTTCCATATTTGGTATGGATCTACATTCACCTACCTTCCATAGTATTTGGTATCTACATTCACCTTTCTGGCTTAGTATTTGGTATCTACCTACATTCACCTACCTTCCATATTTGGTATGGACCTACATTCACCTACCTTCCATAGTATTTGGTATCTGGCTTGCCTTGGCTTTTGGTACCTTCCATAGTATTTGGTGTTTGGCTTAGTATTTGGTATCTACCTACATTCATCTTTCCATAGTATTTGGTGTCTGGCTTAGTATTTGGTATCTACCTACATTCATCTTTCTGGCTTACTATTTGGGATCTACCTACATTCACCTACCTTCCATATATCTGGCTTGGCTTGGGGCTTGGCTTGGTGCTTGGTGTCTTGGTATTTGGTATCTATGCCCATGCTTCCACCGACTACCTTCCACTCTATGCCCTTCTATGCATGTACCTATGCTTCCACCGACTACCTTCCACTCTTATATATTATTATGACAAAATCAAGGGGGAAATGTGTGTTTTGCTCTCTACTCTTTAATTTCTTACCTCATTAAAAAAAAATATTGAAATAAAAAATAACTTCTGCTTACCTCATTAAAAAATAAGAAAATATTGAAATAAACACCTCTGATGCAGTTCCCTGCGAAGACTTGGCATTACAGCCCGGTTCAATCGAGTTCGTATCCAAAAAAATATCCATATGCGACGAGTAAAATGAAGGGTCTGACAAGTTGTATGTCAAAAATTCCATAAATACCAAAACACATTCATTAACAGGACACAGAACCTGGTCACTACATAAAATTTGTTTATTGTAAATATATCATCTGTCATAATACAACAACATCAACAACATGTTACAAATCTTTGAACAAAGAGTGTAGACAGCAAAGATTTTACAACTGGCTCAGTAAAGTTCCATATGTACAAACAAGATGAAATTCAGATGTACTGAAAAGGAAAGAGATCAAATCACACTGCTGGCGCAGAGGCTTTCAAGTGTGGCTCAGCAGTTGCTCCTCCTGTATACTCTGAATCTCTGTAACCAGGCCCATATTTGCTGCTCACAAGACCCGCGTGCAATAGAAGCAAATACAGCAGCTGGGTGAAAGTGAGGATTATAATGAAGGCCTCCAGAGTTTTCTGCATCATCAATCATTCAATCCACTAGTTTAAAATCACTTTCTACACTGCAAATTATAAAGGAAGGAACAAAGATAACCGAAAGCAGAATTCATGGGTGCTTCATGTATGAAGATACCAGGCGCCTTCCTCGGTGTCCAATGTGTATTTCCTTGCAAGCCAACCTGCGTGTACGGTGACAGCGTTGTTTTTAGATAAACAAATTCTAGCAGAATTAGTATATAACAAATTAATCTATATAATTTTTCTGTCATAATAATTTACCCAAAAGCCAAAACTGTCAAAAGCCAAGCAATAAGAGCAGTAGAAGCTGCTGCTGCCAAGCTATCGTTCCTCCAGGCTCTTAAGTGATAGCCACCAGAAAACATTGAAGCAATTCCGACTGTTCCAGCCAAAAGGGAGAATAAACAGAAATATTGCGTAGCAGTGTTCCCTGCCAGATCTGGTCATTCCAAACGTACATAAATTCAGAAAAGAGAACACACCCAGACACAAATCGGTCTTATTAGGGTTTCAGTTGAAAAGAGAACACACCCAGACACAAATCGGTCTTATTAGGGTTTCAGTTGCCTTGAGGGGTACCCAATCATAACAGCTAGAAAAACTTTGAAGTTACTTACAAGGATGGCTTTCGCCATTAATAAATTTGTTGAGAGCCCACCCTGCAAGTGCAAGCACTATAAGATACATTGCAAAGTTCAGTAACAGCAGAGGCCCTGCCACTGTTCGGCCCACAGTTCGAGCCATATTTTTCCTGTCTTTTTGGATAAGCAAAGTACGCCAACAAGAAAACCTTGAAACCTTCTCGAAGAATAATCAGAGAGGAATGTGAAGAAAATTCCAGATACGAACTTGTAGAATAAAATTATCAGAATATCCAAAGAACTCTTGGAGTTTGCAGTAGACCTAAGGACAGTGATAATTATTTATTGACTGGACGATAGCAGTAGATCCACATATATATAATGTCCTTACAGGAATTTAATAATGCAGAAACGGCATCCCAAGATGTTGTGTTGGAGACGCTATATTTGAATTTGTGATGGGATTCTTTTCTCTGGACGCGTGGCTGTTGCTGTTGCTTTGCTGCGCGACGTGGTATGTGCAGAGAAGGTAAGTAGATGCCCATTTCTTCCTCTGATTCATGGTGCTACACCTGTTTGCTCCGCTCGCAACGTGGAAGTTCGCCTCTTCTGGCATTCCGACATGTCATGTGCGGCGATACCGGTTTTTCTCCCATGAAATTCAGGTGACGAATATAAGAAATTAAATTGAGTGGAAAGAGCATCGAAAACAATGCATGCTCTTCCCAACGAATTCTTTCTTCATTATTATTCATTATGGCGGTTATGTAATATTCGGGGGACAAGGATTAAGATAGCCTTAAAACTCACTTTTGACTGATTATGTTGTGTTAAAAAGTTAGATTTTTTTTCGGTGTTTTTACATGTATATTTTCTGATTTATTTTATCTGTTTTGTGAAAAAATTCAAAAGATTAAATGTTAAAACAAACCTATTAACTTTAGAAAAAATATGAAAAAAAAAGAGCATAAAAGTAGAAATAAATTTTAATTAAAATTATTATTTAACTTTTTATTAAATAAATAGTAGATTAAATGTTAAAACAAACCTATTAACTTTAGAAAAAATATGAAAAAAAAAGAGCATAAAAGTAGAAATAAATTTTAATTAAAATTATTATTTAACTTTTTATTAAATAAATAGTTTGAAAGGTGCATGTTACAATTTCAGTATATGCCTTCAAGGGAGATCTATGATGTAATGAAATGTAACAACTAATATAAAAATAATTTGATAATAATGATAATGATAATAATAATAAACGATAAATAATATTTATATAAGTGTAGTAAGTTTACATGAATGAATCATAAAATTTTATAATAGTTTTTATAAAAGGTTGGAAAATATGATGTAATGAAATAAATAATTAATATAAAAATAATTTGATAATGATAATAATAAATAAATAATATTTATATAAGTGTAGTAAGTTTACATGAATAATAGATCATAAAATTTTATAATAGTTTTTATAAAATGTTGGAAAATATGATGATGATGATGATGATAATGATGATGATGATGATGGTGGTGGTGGTCCACTAAAATCTAATTGGTATATCGGATTTTAAGGCAGTAAGTGATTACTTATGATTCTTTAGAATTTTGTTTATGTTCTCGAAAAGTATTAAGAGAAGCTTTCCAAGATCACCATACTTTTGTTGAGTTAAGAGGTTAGGAAGGTTAGTAGTGTGATCAATATTTTGAAAATGAGATCTAATATGGGTATAGACTGGACAATCTAAGAGAAAGTGATTTTCATCTTCAACCTTCTTAGTGTCACAAAGGTGACACACTCTTTCATACCATGACGTTTTAGGAATTGACCAATGCCCAATTTCACTATGGAACTCGTTAGAATTTATTTTTATCTTAACAATGTTTATTTTTTTCTTTACAATTGACAAAAAAAATGTAACAACTAATATAAAAATAATTTGATAATAATGATAATAATAAATAAATAAATAATATTTATATAGGTGTAATAAGTTTACATGAATGGATATAGAATTTTATAATAGTTTATATAAAATGTTGAACAATGACATTATGGTTGTGGCAAAAGAATTTAAAGCCTTATGGAAAATATTTGGAACTTTTAATTTGACTTTTTTGGCTACAATTCCTATTAAAAATAGCCCTTCTTCCTTATCTATCAGGAGAGGCAATGTTATATACGAAATTATTAATAAAAAAACTTTGAAGACTAAAATAAGCCCTCTTCTCAATGATTTCTAAAGAATTGTGTGGGTTTTTAGTTTCGACCATAAATCAATGATAATAATGTGGGAGTAGCACAAGAAGGGCTTCACTCCATAAAAACTAAGAAAATTTATACTAGATGGTTATCAAGCTCAATTTCTCCAAGGCTCAAATTAAATGTAATTTAGGATTATTATTCTTCATATTAGTTTCAATTTCTTGTTTACTAACCATATAGAATGGTGTCTAATCTCATTATCTTTCTTTATTTTCATCAACAGATCAAGATTAAGGTTTCTTCAATCTTCCAAGGGTTTGAGGCAAGGTTTCCCCTTCTTTCTTTTTATTTTTATTTTTAATCAGAGTTGAGGGACTCATTAGAGTTTTCATGGACTTGATTAAAAGAAGAGGAAGATTAAAAGTCATTAATATCGATGGTGTTGTTTCAATCACTCATCTTTTGTTTGTTGTAACAACCCTAGTTTTAATCCTTGTGAATTATAATGTAATTGTACATGTGTAAGAGTCAAAGCTCGCATGAAAAAAGGAAATTCAAGTAGGAAAAGGGGGCGATTTTTTTGGACAGTTTTTTGGACAACAAGAGGAGAGCTTGGTGTTGGGAAAGAGCACCATCCATGTTGTGTATGAAAGAGGTCATGAGAAGGGCTAGGTTTTATGCCAAGAACTAGGTCAGCATGCCTAGGAGCAATATTTTGTTGATAAATCAATCAAGAGCCTATGGGCGGGCTGTTGTGAGCACTCCTAATTGGAACTATTGTAGGAGTTAGTAATCTAGGTATTAGGTTGTTGAGTGGAGAGTGGTTGATCCGGATTATTTTCGGAACGAAATGAAAGCAGAGATATTACAATAAAATACTCATGAAAATTGCCAGAAATAGAGAGATACAACAATACTTGATTTCTTTTAATGAAAGAATTGTAAAGAGACTGTAAAAATACAGAGTGCAAGACTCGCTAGAATGGTGGTAGCTTTATCTCTAAAAAAGAGATGTGACGACTACACTCATTCACAAGAAGATGACTATAATGAGGCTATGAAGGTCTTTTTATGATAAACATGAATTCCAAAACCCTAGACATCCAAAAACCTAACCCTAGGAGATGAAACACCAAAAGTCATGTGGGCTTCGTTTGGGTAAGTTAGTACATTAACTTCCCTGGGTCGTAACTTTTGCATACGGTCTTCGTTTTAGGCATATGTTAGCCCGTTGGAAATGTATTTTCGAGAAATACACATTATGCTGTCAAACTCTGACTCTATCTACAGTTTGACTATGGAAAGACAAAAAAAACACTATTTAGGGCCCCAAAATGGCCCTAGAAGTACATCAAGATTTGCTGACATGAAAACATACAAAATAAGATAGTTGGATTAGGTGGGAGGCCACCAGTATCCACCTGGAAGATGTGTAGGGATTCAGACAACCTCGAAAGTGTAGACCCCACAATTACAAAGAAGTACAGAAGAACGTGTTGAACTAAGAACTAACAAGAGGAGCCAGTTGGAACATGTGGGTGGCCACCAATATCCACCTGGATCAATGGCCAACCATGAGAGTCAATCCTTCCTTGCCGATTCATAGCCCCATATTGGGGGTGGATTGTTGTTGAGAGAGATGGAATAGCAATCCTATAGTTGGGAGGAACATCCTTCGTACGTAACCAGTTGGTGAAATTCGTGCATGAGATAAGTGCTCTTGTTCACTATGTTAATTCATGTTAATGTTGAGTTTAATGTTACATTTTACTCTATATTTTGTATGTTTGAATGTTGTTGTATGTGATTTGATAACTGCATTCACAATTTTAAAGTTAATGTTAGATGCACGAGTGTGTATATCATGATGCGCAAATTTTATTTTAATGGGTATCAAGGGATTGTAGTTTTGCTTGGTAGCGGGTACATTACAATTTGATATCAGAGAAAAATATGTAGTGTTGTGCCCAACAAGGGAGTTGGGTACATTGAAATTTGGTATCAGAGGTGAAATTGCAGTGATGTGGCATAGACTAGATGTCTGGTGTATTACAATTTGGTATCAAAACTTGGGTCACAAGATTGGGCATACAGGGGTCTACTACATAATGATAATGTTTCAATCTATGTGGATTTGGATGAAAATTGATTTCTCCTAACGTGATAAAATTGGGGTCAAAATCCCCCAAATTTCATTTTGGGTATTGTGATTATCTGTTGCATAGGTCAATTTGGTCGTTAAGTGGCCGAATGTAGCTTAGAGGGGCGAGTTCATGGGTTTTGTGACAGTTGTGAGCTCAAAATGAAGAAAAAGACTAAGGAAAGTTGGGAAAATTTCACGATACGATGTGTATCACCCCAAAATATTTATTATTGTGATACAATGGTTGTTTCTGAGAAGAAAATATTTTTGGGACTTAGTCAATTTTTTGCGAAAAAAATGGATTTTTTTTTATATCACACAAGATAAAAGATTAGTCCAATATGGTGTGGAACATGGAAGAGAAATTATTGGTGAGACATATCTTGTATTATGCGTGATAAATATTTGGAGCACTACATTATTAGGACCTAACCCCTCACGTATGTAGAATAATATATTCCGATGTAATAAAGGTCAATATTAATAAGGCCTAACAATAAGGAAGAATAAGTCGAATGTAAGAAGACCTAATAGAAGCTTCCGCTTCTAGAAGGATCTTCCTCTAGATGGTTCTTTTGATATACACATTTAGTATAAATAGGAGTTGAGGGTATGAGAACTTTTTTCTTGGATATTATTGTAATAGAACTCTACTCTACTGGAGGTTGCCCCCTCAAAGAGGCAAGTGAGCATTGCTCTCAGTAATCAAAGTGTTCTTTCTGGTGTTATTTTGGTATCATTTTAGTATTATTGTGGTGTTGTTCTGGTTATATTGTTGTTCATCTGCCATTTCTAGCATTTTATTTCTTTTCTACATACTTTTTATATCTGGAATATTACAAGTGGTATCAGAGCACTTTCCTTAGCATAAAATTGTGGGTTAATTTTTTTTAGGGTAGACACATATTCCAGCGTCTTTAAGCTATAGAGATATTTCCTTATGCGCATAAACCCATGGTTGGGGATTCATACACGAAGGAAATACAAGAAGGTACTTAAGCACACATCTGTTGGCCACCCTTGTAACCCCTGTTGGTACCCCTTCGAGTGGTAGCGCATTAAACAACACCTGTATACAGATCAACCTAGATTTTGTTGAAGCCCTCTTTAGATAAACCGATCGGTCGCATGACTGCTATAGTGTCACCGAGAACAACACTCGGGAAGATACTCTCTAGTACCTGGGTAGTCGGGTAGTACGGATAAAGGCACGATCTAGCCTCCTTAGTTGGTGCCCTAAGATATTGGGTCGAGTACTACTATTGGACCCCGCACGTATATCAAAGAGCTATAGCACAGGGAAAACCCTTGTCTTTAGAACCCTTGAATACCTAACCTTTGGGGACGAAAAAAAAAACAAAAAAAAAAAAATAGACAAGATCTATTGCCATGCAACTGTATCTCCTGCATTCGATTTGCCAAATCACTACACATTTCTTTCTGATTAAGCATTTTGTCATTTCATCATTGTAGTATTCTTTAGACCAGAGTAAACTCCGCAGGTGTTAAAAAAAAAGTCTGGATTTTGTTGCACCATTATTTGAGACCTATTCCATTGGATTTATCTCTTCGCCCTTATCACATTCATACCTATCATTTTTCAGCAAATTTTTTGACCCCACCCACCCCTTTTCGTCATCATGGCCCACACCTATAGCCAAGACTTGGAAGCTCGCTTCAATACCTTGCAATCTAATTTCACAAAAACCCAACAACAAGTGAGACAGATCAGTGCCAATATTGCCACCATCAGTAAAAACATGCATTCCTCCATCGTCACCTCAATCGAGGAACTCAAAGAAGACCTCAAACAAGACATTATTACCCATCTTGAATATGTCTCTTCGATGATCTGCACCAAGCTGCATATCCCTGCATATCCCTGCATATCCCCCTTTATCTGACCCACCTTTGCATACCGAAGCTGAAACTTCCTCTCATTCCCATAATTTTCATCCCCATCACTTTCAGCGTGACCTACGCCTTCCGCATGTGGATGTAACCAAATTTGATGGCTTGGATCCCACTGGTAGGCCTTTGTTATAATTGTGATGACAAATATTTTCTGGGACATAAGTGTAAGGAACAAAAGATTTTTATGGCCATCTTAGAGGATGTTTCAAAAGATGATGTTGAAGCTCCCCTTATGTCTGTGTCACCTAAACCCACTGACATAACCCCTCCCGAAGTAGAACTTGTCATTTCCCTAAATTCTCTCACTGGCTTCTCTGCTCCCCAAACCCTCAAGATAATTGGATACATCAAGCACAGGAAGGTCATCATTCTTGTTGATAGTGGAAGCACCCATAATTTTATTCATCACCACATTGCCCAAGAAACTAATTTCTATATCCGTACAATCAATAATTTCCAAATCATGATTGCCAATGGCGGGTCCATGAAATGTGGAGGGAGTTGTGAAAATGTGCATCTCCAAATTGGTGACTACCACTTGAAATCTTATATGTTTTCTATCGACATGGGCAGTTGTGACATTATGTTGGGTGCAGACTGGCTAAAGACTTTGGGTCCCATTCTCATGGATTTTAAGGAATTAACCATGCAATTCGACCAGGAGGGCCAACAATATAAGTTCCAAGGCATCACCTTTGGTTCCCCTAAGATCATTAGTTCCCATCACATGGAGAATATGCTCAAAAAAGGTCATTATGGCGTTATTTCCCAACTCCATGCCATACAAGCAACTGAGACACCCTCTGTGCCACAGGACCTCCAATCCATCCTTTCTAAATATCAAGTTGTTTTTTCCACTCCCCAGGGACTCCCTCCTTCCTGTGGTGTTCATGATCATTCCATTCCCCTTGTCCCAAGAAGCCTTCATCCCAATATCCGTCCCTATCATCACCCCTTTTCCCCAAAAATGAAATTGAGAAAATGGTTCAAGAACTTCTTAACTTAGGTGTTATCCGCCCTAGTACGAGTCCCTACTCTTCTCCTGAGGTCATGGTCCTTAAGAAAGAAGGTTCTTGGCACATGTGTCCTGACTTCCGTGCCCTCAACAAACTCACCATTAAAGACAAATTTCCCATTCTTGTCATTGATGACCTCTTGGATGAATTGAGTGGCGCCCATTTCTTTACTAAGCTTGATCTTCGTTCTGGATACCACCATATCCGTATGAAAGAGGAAGACATTCCTAATACTTCCTTTAGAACTCATGAGGGCCACTATGATTTTTTGGTCATGCCCTTTGGCTTGTGTAATGATCCCTCCACTTTCCAAAGCCTCATGAGTCATGTCTTCTGTCCTTTTCTCCATCATTTTGGCTTAGTTTTCTTGATGATATCCTCGTCTATAAAAAAACCTAGACAAACCATCTTGCTCGTGTGGATCAAGTTCTCCATCTACTCTCTCAGCACCAACTTTTCCCAAAACAATCTAAATGTGCTTTTGGCGCCTCAAAAGTCGAGTACTTGGGTCATATTGTTGGCAAAATTGGCATCAGGGTGGATCCTAAAAAGATTGAATCTATGAAAGACTAGCCTCACCCAAAGACTCTCAAAATCTTGCGTGGATTTCTGGGCTTAACAGGTTATTATCACAAGTTTGTTAAGAATTATCGAAATATTGTGGCACCTCTCACTGCACTCCTTAAAAATAATTCTTTCACTTGAACTCCAGTAATTGCTCAGGCTTTTCAAACATTGAAGATGGCCATGTGCACCACTCCAGTCTTGGCCCTTCCTGATTTCACAAAGACCTTTGTCTTGGAATGTGATGCTTCAGGGAAAGGAATTGGCATTGTCCTTATGCAAGAGGGTTGGCCTTTGGCCTTTACCAACAAAAACCTGTCTGTATGAAATTTGGGCAAATCAATATATGAAAAGGAAATGTGGGATATTCTGCATGTCATTGATGTTTGGCACCCTTATCTATTGGGGTAACGCTTCCAAATTAAGACTGATCATCAAAGCCTCAAGTATTTTGTATAACAACGCATTTCCTCCCCAGAGAAACAAAAATAGGCGACCAAGATATTTGGATATGATTATGAGATCATTTACAAGAAAGGTAAAGAAAACGTGGTTGCAGATGCACTTTCCTGAAAATATGAAGATGAAGGGTCCCCTTTTTTTTTCTCTCTCCTTCATTGTCCCAGATTGGCTCCAAGCCGTTTGCTAGGAATGGCTACACGATCCCAAAAGTTCGCATCTGATACAACAATTGCAGTCCAATTCTCTAGTTTCCCTAGGGTACTCTTGGCTCCATGATGAGCTTTGATACAAAGGCCATTTGTATTTAAGTAAATAGTCAAAACTTAAATCCATGGTACTTTCTGAGCTTCATGCTACACCCACATCTAGGCACTTCGGGTTTACCAAAACCTATGACAGGGTCAAACATTCTTTTTTCTTGGATGGTATGAAACATGATGTTTGTAATTTTGTGGCTAGATGTGACGTGTGTCAATGCAACAAGGGAGAAACAATCAAATCTCATGGCACACTACAACCGCTTATGATTCCACCTGCTATTTGGTGGGATATCTCTATGGATTTTATTGTAGGATTACCTAAATTGGGAAATAAATCAGTCATCATGGTGGTAGTTGATCGTCTTTCCAGGTATGCTCATTTCTGTGCTCTTCAACACCCATTTACAACATCCACTGTGGCTCAAATTTTCATGGATGAGGTCTTCAAGCTTCATGGCATGCTGCATTCTATTGTTTCTGATCGTGACCCAACTTTCACCAATAATTTTTGGCAATAATTGTTCAATCTACAAGGCACCCAATTGCATCTTGACACAACTTATCATCCCTAGACTGATGGTCAAACTAAAGTTGTCAACAAGTGTTTGGAAACATATTTGAGGTGTTTTGCCTCGGAAAAGAAAAATTAGTGGGCTCAATGCTTACCACTAGCTAAATGGTGGTACAACACTTCATACCATACATCTACCCACATGACTCCTTTTGAAGCGGTATATGGACAAAATCCACCTCCAGTTCTCTTATATTTTCCAGGTGTCTCAAAGGTCCAGGCAGTTGACCAAAAGCTTACAGTTCGAGAGGCTATTCTTCATACCCTCAAAGATAATTTGGTTAAGGCCCAAAATCGCATGAAGCAACAAGCAGATCAAGGTCACTCTAAACATCAATTTGAAGAAGGGGATCAAGTGTTTCTTCGACTGCAACCTTACAAGCAAAATTCCTTCAAGGTTGACCATTGTCAGAAATTGGCACCCAAATTTTATGGTCCTTATACAGTTCTCAAGTGTGTGGGACAGGTGGCCTATCAGTTAGCTTTGCCCAGTCATTCTATGCTACATCTTGTTTTTCATGTTTCCTTCTTAAAGAAGGTGATTGAAACTAAGTTCCAAAATAAAACCAACCTTCCCGAGTTGGACGAAGAAGGCTCCATTTGGCTACAAACACAAGCAGTTTTGGACCAGTGTGAGCGTCGCCTGCATCAGCGAACCATCAAGGAAGTGTTAGTCCAGTGGAAAGGCACAACCCCAGCTGATGCCACTTGGGAAGCAACTACCATTCTTAAACAATTTCCACATCTCAAGCCTTGAGGACATGGTTGTTTTTAAGGGGGAGGTGTTGGCCCTTGACCAAGTTTTGGGATAAACTTGGTCATTTTAACCTATTTCGGGACTTCGACAGCTAGTCGAAGAAGGAGTGCCAAGCGAAGAAGAGATCACGGGATCTCGGTCCACTTTTGGGCCTCTTTTAGGGTTTTGGGTTATTGTAATGGAAAGGGGATGTCGGCCCGTGGGTTTACTCACATTTAGGACCACTTTTGTAATGTATAAATAGATACTTAGGTAGTGTAAGAATGGCTGATGGCTTAGTACTAGTAGTTAGATCTATGTGATAGGATGTGGATTGTAAATGCTTCGTGCATGATTGTAAGAGGCTTGCAGAGCTAAGTGTTATTTGTTGTAAGAGGTTGTAGAATGCTTTGTGCTGAAGTACAAGGAAGAAGGATCTAGCGAGCTGCACAGATATCCTGTCTTGTGCGAAGTAAGGGTTTTGAGTGGCTTTGTGTTGTAACCGATTGAAGACACTAATAAAGAAGAAGAGTTGGTGGACGTAGCCTAGGGAGGGAGTGAACCACATAAATATGTGTATTATGTTTTGTGCTTTGATTTGATGCATTTATCTCTTTCGTTGCTAAGTGCTTTGATATATTTAGATAGATCTACTTAGGCTTTGTGCTTCCTAGATGTGTATGAATGTTAGATTTGATGTGTATGAAGATGCTTAGTACTGATCTACTGGATCTGATCTATTTTATTGTTGTTAAGTGCTGAAATATCTTAGATCTAAGTGAATGTTGCGATGCTCTGTGCTATCTGTGAGGTATAAGAAGGGTTGAATATTGATGATTAACCAATGCTAAGTGCACTATAAGGATAGAATCACATATTTGTGTCCCAGCTAAGGTTGCAGACCCCTGAGTCTTGCAACCACCCCTGCCTCTACCTCGGGTGAGACTTCATCTGCTTCACAGGTGTTGCCGAAAGGGTCGGTAGTTAGGGCTTTGTTGGTGTGCTCTTGAGCATTGAACCCTGGGTCTGCCCCTGTGCCAACAGGAGGACATGTTAGGGACCTAACCCCTCACGTAGGTAAAATAATATATTCTGATCTAATAAAGGTCAATATTAATAAGGCCTATCAATAAGGAAGAATAATTCGAATGTAAGAAGACCTAATAGAAGATTCTGCTTCTAGAAGGATCTTCCTATAGATGGTTCTTTGGATAGACATATTTAGTATAAATAGGAGTCGAGGGTATGAGAAATTTTGTCTTGGATATTATTGTAATAGAGCTTTGCTCTGCTGGAGGTTGCCCCCTCGAAGAGGCAAGTGAACATTGCTCTTAATAATCAAAGTGCTCATTCTAGTGTTATTATGGTATCATTTTGGTATTATTTTAGTGTTGTTTTGGTTATATTGTTGTTCATTTGCCATTTCTATCATTTTATTTATGTTCTTCATACTTTTTATATCTGGAATATTACATACATCCTGTATTGTATAAAATAAATAAATGCAACGATACAGTGTGGATCACATGGAATAATTATCATCTGCAATACAATGCTTGTCGTTGGAAGAAAAAGACTGGAACTTAGAAAAAATTGGAGAAGTCTTGTGTATCACTGGAAGAAGAAAGATGTTGGGAACTATGTATCATGCCATAAAATGTACGATGTGATACAATGTGGAGAAAATAATTTTTTGGCTCTGTAAAGGAAGGGAAGCAATAAAGGAAAGATGGGAAGGTGTGATACGTAGTGTATCACCCAAAAAAATAATAAAAAGTTGGGGTGATGCAACATCACCACCTAAAAATATAATTTGTGGGAGCGATAAGGAAAGGATAAGAAGATAAGGAAGGGGGGGATGGAAGAAGAATGGAAGACTTAGAAGTTTTGAGAAAACTTAGAGGAAAAGGCATGTCTTTCCCAAAGATAAATTGTCAACCCAAAACATGACCCAAAAGATAAATTGTTGGGGCTATATGTCGCTAAAGAGTAATCATCATGGAGCGATAAAATAAAAAGAGGAGTGATACGTCACCCAAAGGAAATATTTTCGGAGCAATAAAGCAAGGGAAAAATGAATCCTTTGTTATGTGAAAATAAATATTTCATAAGCGATAAAGCAAGGGAATAAAAAATCCTTTGTTGCGAAGGAAGAAAAATATTTGAGGCACAATAAAGCCTTTATCACACCAAAAGAAAATAAAAAGGCATGACATGCCATGGGAGGAAAATTTCCAAGGAGTGATACGTCATGGAAGAAAAAGTTTCAAGGGACGATAAGGCATATCACACAAGAAAATAAAAGGGCATGATACACCCAGTGTCACTGAAGAAAAACATTATGTGTGATGCATTGCCTAAGAAAATAAAAGAGAAGAAGAGAAGAAGAGAAGAAGAGAGAAGAAAAGATGAAAATAAAAAGAGAAGGGAAGTAGGGAAAGAAAAGGAGAAAAATGGAAAAAATAAAAATAAAAGAAGTCTGGAGCCAAAAACTTGTTTTGGCTATCACAAGAATAGAAAAACTTATAATGAGATGAAATTTTAAAGGTATGTTTGTAGTGTGAGAAAGGGCATGTGATACTTCTCCTCATCAACTCAATCCCTAGATAGTGAGAAACAACATGTGCTCCTTCTCCTAATCACTTTATTTCTTATAATGTGATAAATGGAATGTGCTCCTTCTCCACATCAACCAAATTCCTATAATGTGAAAAATGACATGTGTTTCTTTTCCTCGTCACTCGACTACCTAGATCATGATAAAGGGCATGTGATCCTCATCCTCATCGCCCCAATGCCTACATTGTAAGAAAGGGTATGTTCTCCTTCTCCTCATAGCCTAGACGGTTAGATTGTGAGAAAGGGTGTGTGTTCCTTCTCCTCATAACCCAAATGGTTAGATTATGAGAAAGTGCATGTGCTCCTTCTCCTCTTCAACAAAATTCCTACATCGTGAGAAAGGGAAGGTGATATTTTTACTCATCACCACATGCCTAGATAATGAGAAAGGGCATGTGCTTCTTCTCCTCATCACCCAAATTCCTACTTTGTGAGAAAAGAGTATTTTCTCCTCCTCATCATCACCCCAATTCTCTTTCTCCTCATCACCTTGACAACTAGATCATGAGAAAGGGCATGTACCTTGTTGGCAACAGGCCAAGGTAGAAATAAGGATGATCATGGGGAAATAAAGCGTGCAGAAAGTAAAGTAACAGTTGGAAGGAAACACATCACGCACACATGCAAGGAAACGTGCACAAGGAAAGCGACAACTAGAAGGAGAAACATCACATGTGCATGGGAGGAAGATTTAAGGTCAGTAGGGTTAGGGTTTTGGTAATATATTGTAAATGGCTGAAGAGCCCGAAATGTATAAATACAGATATGTAGGTATCATAAGGGGTCCCTTTTTCTTGGTATGCACTATTATTACATCATAGATATGTATGAGTGGATGTGAATTGTAATGTTATTATGTACTATTTTGTAAGTTATTGAGATAGAGGAGACGAGGGAAGGTAGATCTTGAGGATTAGGTCGCAGGATAAGGAGCTTGGTGCGATCTAGTTCGCCTCATATAGATCTTACCCATCTGAGGAGAATTGTAAGTGTGTAATGATGGATACGCAAAACTACCATAATAAAAGAGACAAGAGCCAAATGTTTGTGGACGTAGCCTAGGAGGGGGTGAAACATGGTAAGATCTATGTAATGTGATGAATGCATGCATATCTTTATCATCTTTTCAGTAGTTATTTGTTGTTCTTAATGAATGAATGAGTTATTACATTGCTTGTTTAAATGTTGTTGCGATATTGAGGGAATAAGCTATGAAGTTTACCGCATAGTCGTGAATAACAGTAGGTTGAAATCACAAGTTATAATAAATTGTTCAAAATACAGATCCCATATCTCACGTTCAATCCTAGGCTGTAAACGCATGAGTCTTACAACCACCCATTAAATCTATCTCGGGTGAGACTGTGCAATGCATTCTATGTGTTGTGTTTCCTTCTAGTTTACCAGGAGGGCTGATAGGTTTAGAGGATTTTGTTGGAAACCCAAAATACATGAAACATGGGTCAATAAATCAGATGGTAGAGAAGGAAGAATAAAACCCAAACCAACAAATGGTTTTGTTTCCATTGGAAGGAACAAAGGAGGATTGAGTAGATGAGATAGGTGGAGAGGGAAATGAGCAAAGAAAAGAAGAGAGCAATGAGCCATTAGAAAGGGATGTTGAGACCGTGGAACCCCACAAAAGTAGAAATCGAAACTTGTTTGAGAACCAAAGAGCTAGATTTTGCACAGAAAGACAATAGAAACCCTAGAATAACACCCTGCAAATATTTGGACAAATATGTGTTTATTGATTTGCACGAAGTCTTTTTCTGTGATTTTCCACATCTATTATAGGAGTGGATACTAAGGTTGAAGGATAACCATGTGATGAACCATATTCGACAGTTAGATTGGACCCTAATACAGATTGAGTAGTTACAACAGGTGAACAACAAATTCAGCCGCACAGTAGACTTTTGGCTTGACAATATTTTGGCAGGGTTCATAATAGAGTTTGCAGTTGACACAGTGAAGTCATACAACGCAGCGGAGAAAGAATTTCTATGCGTACCTTGAGGAAGGTACATTCGATCACTATATACTTATATTAATATATTGCTATATAAAAAGGGTGTAATGACAATCGAATAAGACAACTAAAATTCCTTGCGTGCATGGGGGAAGGGGGGAAGCACTGACAGAGAGAGGAGAAATGGAAGGAGCAAAGGATACAGGAAAGAAGGAGGAACCCTTGGACCCGATCATGATGGATGACGATAAGATCTGGTGGATCTTGGAGACAACTGGAAAGACATGTAGTGGAGCACCCTACCAATACAAGGTGAATACCAATAAGAGATTTATAGCCGCAAGGGAAGGCTTGGTGATTGATGAGGAAGAGGTAGAGGCTCTCTGGGCTGTGGAGCAGATTGAGGAAATCCTACACGCAACATATGAGAGGAAGACGAGAGGTCCAAGAGAGGGAGGAGAAGGTGGCCATCCTATCCATATTAATTTCAGTGTGGAACCCATAAACCCATGTGCAACTAATACACCAAAGAGAACACCACCATTTAGACAACCGCAGTTCAGAGGAAGTCTGACAACAGGAAGTACATCTACACAAGGAACAACAACTGGAAGAGCCAGTTCAGGAAGCACTAGTCAAGTATCTACATCGTGCAGAGGAGGTAGTAGTTCAGTATTCAGAATGGCAGGACACGATCCTACCATCAGGTTACCAGAATTTTGGGGAGAAGCAACAAAATACCCTGAGAAGCACTTGTTCATTTGTGCAAAGATCTGGGAAGAAAAATAGATCACTAATGAAGATACCAAACTTGCGCAACTAGCTATTACGCTAAGAGACCGCGCACTAGACTTTTACATGAGTCTAGACACAAAAAGGGCTCCTGGGATGACAAGGACACTAGCAGACATTAAGAAGTTATTGATTAATGAGTTCCATAAGCCGAGATCATAGGATCAGTACATGAACGAGATGATCAAAATAAGCTAGAAGCCAGGAGAGCCTGTATGGGAGATTGACTAGAGATTCAAGTGACTGAAGGGAAAGTTAAAATATCTCATGACTGATATGAAGCATCGACACCTGTTTGTCAATTCACTACTCCCACACTTAAAATACCCTTTACGACAACAAAAATTTCAAACGCAGGCCGAGGCTCTGTAGGAAGCCTTGCAACTGGAAGAAAACCAGTACCAACAGACAGACCCAGCTATCGAAGACCTAAAGGAGGATTTTAAGAATCTCACATTTCAGTTGAAACAGAATAAGAACAAGGACAAAAGAGAAGTTGTGTGGTGTACCACATGCAGGACATAAGGACATCACAAGAATGAATGTCCAACGTTCGCGCAGTATATGGCAGCATAAATGTTGAATCCATTACCAACAGGAGGATTATGGTGAAAAATATGTAAGAAACCGGGTCACAACCCTTATCACTACACGATGATGCAGAAATACCAAACAGTCCCAAAGAATTCATATTGCACCTTTTGCAAGTCAGTGGGCCACGATGATAAAGATTGTAGAACTATGGAGCTGATACAAGAAAGGACATCAGATGCATATAGGGTACAGGCCAAAATGACGACTAGGAAAGCAACTCCATAGTTCAATCAAGTCCCAGCTCCATACAACATTGTGCAACAATAGTATAATACTGTGCAACAACCATACAATAACTCACAACTGCAGTACAACCCAACATAGCCTCAGTACAATACCATGCAGTATAATCAGGCGCCTTTGTATAACACGCAGAGAGGTGACCGAGTAGGCTATAAAGGAGGAGGATGAGAAAGAGGAGGTTTCAAACGAGGTAGAGGATCAGTCACATGTCACAATTTTTAGCAACCGAGACATTGTGCAAGGGAATGCCCACTTCCACCAACAACTTGTATGTATTGTCATGCATCGGACCATGATACAGAGGAATGTCTGACACTACTGGTGAAGATTCGGGAAAAGAGGAACCAAAACAACCACAATTTTCAGTGGATTTCAACTGAAGCAAGGGATGAAGTACAAAACATCAACATAGTTACCCGCGGAGGAGCTAAAACAAGAACTGATGCATTTCGACAAGAACCAATGGGTAAAGAAGAACACTGAACCCAGGAAGCAGTTCGACGTGTAGAAGGAAAAGGATATCTTTAAAGAGGCCATACAAGAATTTCAGAACGAGAGCACAACGTCGACTTCAATTGTACAGTATAACAAGGAAGCACCAGAATACTAGATGCCTCCATTATTGGATCATACCAACAAAATACAACCCATGGGACAAGTAAGTTCAATCAAAGGCTTTTTGCAATCATGTGTAAAAGTATTAAGTGATCCATCATCTGTGAAAATATTGCAAAACATACTAGCAAAATGTAGTAGCGAGACGGAAGACAAGCTAGAACTAAAGACAGTCAGTCACTTACACACAAAAAGAAGAACAAGTAGGGAATTTAGACTGAATGCTAACATTGGGGATTTCAATATGGGAGACACTATACTGGATCTAGGATCCGAAGTGAGTGTATTACCAAAGAAGACATGGCAATGCATGGGAGATCCAACATTAGGATACTCACCTGTTCAATTGAAACTAGCAAACCAACATAAAGTCCTACCAATAGGTAGACTGAAAGGAGTGACAATAGATCTTGATGGAGTGTGCACTAAAGCAGATTTTGAAGTCATTTAAATAGTAGACGATACAAAACCTTACCTAGCATTACTTGGTCTGGATTGGGCATTTGACAACCAGGCCATAATCAATTTGAAGACCAGGAAAATGACATTTGAGTCTAGAGAATATAGGGTCATCGTTCCATTAGACCCATCAGAAGGGGAGAGGTTTGTAGAACCTACTTGCCTAGACTTAGAGAAAATTGGCCAGTTGTATAGAACAATTGCACGTGATGAGGATTACGTAAACCCAACTGCATATGGGGTACTCAGTTGATGGAGCATTACTTCATGTGCAACATACTCAGACACTGGTTTAGAGAACTGGAAGTAGAGGCTACACGAAGTATCCACGCGAAGATGTGCAAGAATAGACCGCACAGTAAGATGGATAGGCACATAAATCAGTGAACCACCCAGTTTCCATGGAATAAATGATTTGGAAACATTCTTGACATAGTATGAAGAGGTAGTGTTAGAAAACCATAGACTGTTATCACTTGATCTAGCACTAAAGGCCACATCGACAAGATGGTGGGGCACACACAAAGGGAAAATCATAGACTGGTACCAATGTAAGCGATTACTCCACATAAGGTTCGACGCAGAACAAGGAAACAACAAACAACAGAAGTACGATGGACACAGAGCACCAGGGGAACACTTGGAGGCATGTAGAATGTTGTGGAAAATGACACCACCATAGGAATGGCCTCATCACTTCATACATACTCTAGAGGGCATTCCAACGAATTGGTATATGTACAAGGAATTTTGCAAAGGAACTATGACATGGACGCCATTGAAAAAAAAAAATTCAATCACTTTCTCAATCAAGCATGAGAACCCCAACATAGATGCAACCCTTAAATGGATGAGAGGAGTCATATTCATCAAAGAACCAGAAATAGAACTTATCACAGAAGAACAACAACAAAATAAACAGATAGTCAAGAAACTATTGTCTTGTTACCATGTACAAAAAGAAGCACCGGATGAAGATGATCCACGCAATATTCAGATCGAAGAAGTAGAAGGAAAAATAGATGTGGAAGGACCACCCATAGAATTAGAAGTCATTTCCATGCCAACCAAGGTAAATAAAGTTAACATCGAGACAACTGAGCAACCCAAAATGGCCAACATTGGAGATTATTGGGATGAGCAAACAGTAGAAAGTATCATAGAGTTGTTGCACGGATACAATGACCTCTTTCCCACAACATTCATACAGATGAAGGGCATAGTCAGAGAGTTAGGAGAAATGAATATACCACTCAGACCTGATGCGAGACCTATTAGACAATGACCCTATAGATTGAACCCAATATACAAACAAAAAGTCAAAGCTGAGATCGACAGAATGCTCGAAGTCGACATCATAGAACTAATTGAGGAGTCAGGATGGATAAGTCCAATGGTAGTACAGGAAAAGAAACAAGGAGGGATCATGATATGTGTTGACTTAAGGAAGTTGAATGATGCATGCCTACACGACCCATTCCCTACATTGTTCACGGATGAAGTGTTAGAGAATGTAGGAGGACGTGAATCTTACTCATTCATTGATGGATTTTCAAGCTACCATCAGATTAAGATAACACAGGAGGACATGTACAAGACCACTTTTGCGATATAATGGGGATCTTATCAGTACACAGTCATGTCGTTTGGACTGAAGAATGCACCAACAATATTCTCTAGAGTGGTCATTGTAGCATTTAAGGAATTCATCCATCAATTTCTTGAAGTATACCTCGATGATTGGACAGTCTATAGCCTGTTGAAAAACCATGTGGAAGTGTTACGACTAATGTTAGAAAGATGCAGACAGTGCTAAATATCATTGAACATCAAGAAATGCATATTTGGAACACCGTTTGGGATACTATTGGGCCACATAGTATGAAAACGAGGTTTATTAGTAGATCCAACAAAGATCACAATCATTGTTAATTTTCCAGCACCAAAAACAATCTGTCAGCTAAGAGTGATGTTAGGACACACATGATACTATAGGAAATTCATCAAAGGATATGCACATATCACAACACCGATGGAAAAGATGTTAAGGAAGGATACAAAGTTTCAGTGGAATGACGAGTGTCAACATGGTCTAGATACCTTGAAGGAAAAGATGGTTACCACACCGATATTGGTATTTCCAGATTGGGAAAAGACATTTCATGTGCATGTAGATGCATCATCCATAACACTTGGATCTATCTTAGCGCAACCATGAGTGGGAGACTTGGATCACCCGATAGCATTTGCGAGCATAAAGTTATCAGACTCAAAACAAAACTATAACATGACAGAAAGAGAAGGCCTAGCCATGGTCTATGCACTGCAGAAATTCAGACATTACTTATTGGGGAAGAACTTTAAAATGCTCACATATCACTCAGCCCTAAAATACCTAGTCAACAAGCTAGTGTTGGGGGGGAGAATATGTCGATGGTTACTACTATTCCAAGAATTCAACTTTGAAGTAATAGTTAAACCAGGGAAATTGAATGCAGGACCTGACCACCTGTCAAGGGTCACAAATGGAGAAGAACCTATGAATTTAGAAGACAACTTCCCAGATGCACAAGTATTCTCAGTATAGATTGTTGTTGAATACTTCACATATATCATTCAATACGTGAGTACAGGTACTACACCGCAAGAATATAGCCCCACGCAGAAGAAAAACCTAGTAGTGTGCACTGCCGACTATCAACTGATTGCAAGACATTTATATAAAATGGGTATAGATAACATCTTGTGAAGATACATGTTAGAGCACGAAATACCAAGAGTCTTATCAGAAGCCCACGAGGGAATAGAAGGAGGGCATTATGTAGGTAAATCTACCGTGCATAAGGTATTGGACGCAAGACTATGGTGGCCAACGATTCACAGAGACTCGAAGGAGTATTTTCAAAGATGCGATTTCTGTCAAAGGGTAGGCAAACCCAACAGAAGGGATGAGATGCCATTACAACCACAAGTAACATTACAGGAATTTGAAAAGTAGGAAATGGACTTTGTGGGACCAATCAACCCACTGGAAAAAAGAACAGGGGTTAGGTACATTATCACTGCGATGAAATATTTAACAAGATGGGAAGAAGCCACACCAGTAAAACATTTCAGTGCAAAAACAACAACGTACTTTTTGTTTGAACAAGTAATCACTTGATTTGGGTGCCCAAGAATTTTGATGAGCGACCAAGGCACGCACTTCGTAAACAACACCATCATCGCTATGGCTAAAGAATTTGAAGTCCACCACCAGAAGAGCACACCGTATCATCCACAGGAAAATGGCATAGTGGAAGCCTTCAACAAAATTCTGGAGACCACACTGACAAATATCTGTAACGTCAATAGAGATGACTGGGACCTCAAAGTACCAGCAGTATTATGGGCATACAGGACTACATGGAAAAAGTTGTTAGGGCACACACCATTTAAACTGGTTTATGGCCAAGAAGTAGTAGTTCCATTAGAACTTTTAGTACCCAGCTTGCGTGTAGCAACTATCACACAAATGACAGAACGAGGCACAATACAAGAGAGACTGAATCAGTTATTGACCATGGAGAAAGATCGAATATTGGCATGATTCCACCAACAAGTTTAGAAATCATGAGATAAATCTTGGCACAATAGACACATCAAGAAGAAAATGTTCAAGGAAGGTGATCTAGTATTGGTGTATGAGAGTAAATCATTTCAGCACCCGAGAAAGCTTAGAATGCATTGGTTAGGACCATAAGAAGTCAAATCTGTCATAGACGAAGGAGCTGTACAGTTAAGAGATTTAGCAGGCAAAGAAATCAGAGGGATGATCAATGGGAGCTGACTGAAGTTGTATAAGGATAGTCGACCACCCATCGCGCAGTAAAAAAAATAAAATCGAAAAGAGAACAAAAAGGATACAAAACTAAAGAGAGCATAGTGGGCCAGAGGTAGAAAGGCCACACAAAGTTAGAAACACGAATTCAGAAAAACAGGCCCAAGTGACCAAGAATGGGCCAAGGCAAGCCAACACAGACAAACGAAGGGCCAAAGAATACAGGAACCCAGAAGGGGAAGAAGGAGAATACACAGCCGACCAAGGAACACCAGAAACATGCGAAGGGAGCACAAAAGACCGCCTCAAATCCCAACACACAAGAACCAGGGGGAAATAAGAGACCAGCCACACAGGCAGTAGGTGCGCGCAAGAAGTCAAAGGCATAATGAGCACCACGAGAATATATGATTACAGATGACGATGGGGAAATGATCACTAGAATGGTCTAGGATTGTTTAGCCAAGGACTTCGACCATGTTGCACACCACATGGACAAGATTCAACAAGAGCTGGCAGACACACAACAACTCCTCAAAAAAATCGGGGAAGGGCAGAAAGCAAGCAGCAGGGGCATAGAGCCATCAACACCACAGACAGAAGGAAGGATGGAAGAGGAAGAATGATAGTCAGTCCAAGGGATACTGCAGCCGCATGTAACATTCCATATCAACCCAGTATGTTGCGCATGGACGAAATTGTGGGGCAAACACCTTTGAAAGACTTAAGAAAAATCCAACTTGTGTTGACAAGGATACCATTAGGGGAATTACACAGGTTGTAGGTAAGCCTCAACCACGAGGTACAATATCGCACACGCAGAGACTTGACCAAATTGAAGTAGGCAACAAAGAAGCAGGATGCACTGAAAATAGTCTATGAGAAGGATAAATCTGAGACCAAGGAGGAAAGGGAGCACCGAAATGGATTGGAGAAAAAAGTGGCAGGAACTTATGAGAAGATTCTATAGGCTTCACAGAGTGAGGAAATCACAACAGCAGAAAAGATTGATCAGAATTGTACAGGCAATTCATGAATACCAGAAGGAGATTGAGAATCTCCGAGAACATCTCCTACCAACCACTCCACCAGTAGTCAAGGAGCAAAGGAAGCAGGAAGAAACAACGCAGTTGCAGGAGATAGAGCAATGGGTTAGCACAACGACTGACTTGTTTGATAAAGCAATGCACCTTTGGACAAGGTTGGAGGAGGATCCACAGGTCCAACAGTGGGACAAGGAAGAGGAAAGAATCAATGCAGTGATCCAAGAGATCAAGCAGAAGCATAAGACCATACCAATCTTAGAACATGTCAAAGGGATGCAGGAGATTAAGAAATTGCAGGCAGAGCTAATCTCTGCGAAAACCCAGAAACAGGAGCGTCAGGCTCAAATGGAGCCATTACAGGAGCAAGTAGCATAAGTACTGGCACAGGCAGAGGAAGTTAAGACACAGATAGCATAGACCCAGGCAGAATTTGCATGATTGATCAACGACGAAGTGGTAGTACAGATAGTGAACACAATAAAGGAGAATACTGCGCAGGCATAGACACAGGAAGCAATAGTCAAGGAAAAGTTCCATACAATCACCAAAGAGATCGAGGAAGGTCAGAAGGATTAGGTGGCTTGGGATGAGCCACATGTTAGTGTTTGGGGCATGTTGGCAGCAGGTCAAAGTAGAAATAAGGATGATCATGGGGAAAGAAAGCGTGCAGAAATTAAAGTAACAGTTGGAAGGAAACACATCACGCGCGCATGCAAGGAAACGTGCACAAGGAAAGCGATAGTTGGAAGGAGGAACAACATGTGTGCATGGGATGAAGACCTAACATCAGTAGGGTTAGGGTTTTGGTAATATATTGTAAATAGATGAAGATCCTGAAATGCATAAATACAGATACGTAGGTATCATAAGGGGTCCCTTTTTCTTGGTATGCACTATTATTACATCATAGATATGTACGAGTGGATGTGAATTGTAATGTTATTATGTACTATTTTGTAAGCTATTGAGCTAGAGGATACGAGGGAAGGTAGATCTTGAGGATTAGGTCACAGGCTGAGGAGCCTGGTGCGATCTAGTTCGCCTCATATAGATATTACCCATCTGAGGAGAATTGTAAGCGCGTTGTACTGGATACACAAAACTACTATAATAAAAGAGCCAAGAGCCAAATCTTTATGGATGTAGCCCAGGAGGGGGTGAACCACGATAACATCTATGTAATGTGATGAATGCATGCATATATTTATCATATTTTCAATAGTTATTTGTTGTGATTAATGAATGAATGAGTTATTACATTGTTTGTTTAAATGTTTTTGCGATATTGAGGGAATAAGCTATGAAGGTTACTACATAGTCGTGAATAACAGTAGGTTTCAATCACAAGTTATAATAAATGGTTCATAATACAGATCCCATATCTCATGCTCAATCCTAGGTTGTAAACGCATGAGTCTTATAGCCACCCATTAAAGCTATCTCGGGTGAGACTGTGTGACACATTTTGTGTGTTGCGTTTCCTTCTGGTTACCAGGAGGGCTGATAGTTTTAGAGGATTTTTTTGGAAACCCAAAAGACATGAAACCTGGGTCAATAACTTAGATGATAGAGAAGGAAGAATAAAACCCAAACCAACATACCTATTCTCCTCATCACCTCAATACGTAGATTGTGAGAAACGAAATGCAATCTTCTCATCAATACAATCCATACATTGTGAGAAAGGGAACATGTTTCTTTTCCTCATCACTCAAAAGTTTAGATTGTGAGAAAGGGTAGGTGCTATTTCTCATTAGAAAAATGACTGCATTATAAGAAAGGGAAGGTGTTATTTCTCCTCATTTTCCTCCATGACTAGCTTGTGAGAAAGTGCAGGTGCTCTTTATCATCTTCACTACAATGCGTAGAATGTGACAAAAGGTGTGCTCCTACTCATCGCTTAAAAGGATATGTTATGAGAAATGGATGTTTTATTTTTCCTTTTCATCGCAATACCTATATTGTGAGAGAGGGCATGTGATCCTTCTCATCATCAAAACAAATTCTACATTATAAGAAAGGGCATGTGCTTCTCTCCTCATCACCCCAACTCCTAAATTGTGAGAAACAACATGTGCTCATCTTCCTTATCAATCCAATCCCTATATTTTGATAAAGTTCATGTGCTCCTTATCCTCATAAATCAAATTCCTACATTATGAGAAATGGAATGTGCTATTTTTCCTCATCAACAAATGCCTACATTGTGAGAAAGGGAATATGCTCTTTCTCCTCATCACCCCCATGCCTAGCCTTGTGAAAAAGGGCATGTGCTCCTTCTTCTCATCATATTATCTCCTATGTTGTGAGAAATGGCATGTGCTCTTCCTTATCGTCACCCCATCATAGATTGTGACAAAGCACATGTGTTCCTTCTCCTTATCATCCCAATGCCAAAATTGTGAGAAGGGTCATGTGCCCCTCATCCTCATTGACTAAATTTGTACATTGCGAGAAATGGTGTGCACTCTTGTTGATTGTGAGTTGAATGTTATATTGTGAGAAACCATGCTAATTTTAGACCTTTATGGGTGATTTGCTTTCATTACTATAAGTGGAATTAGGGGTGATTTTAAGCATGCCCATTACTAAAAACAAAGGAATATTAATGACAATTGAAGAACAATTGCTACATAGGATTTTTGGATGTGGTTAAAAACTATCCCCAAAGGAACTTTTGGGGGTGAAAAGAGACTTTGCATTAAGCCTTTGCATTAAGGGAAATTTGAGGTCTAGAATGGGCCTCCTAAGGAAAATAATAGTTAAAATAATAAAATAAGAGTCATGAATTTTCTAAGGGAAAGAAATAAAACTATTTTTTTAATCATACTTCCGACTTATCTCCTTATAGGTTTACTCAAATTTCAAGTGTAGACATATACAAAATTTAATTCCACATCCAACGAGTGCCTACACTTGAAATTTGACTAAACCTATAAGGACATAAGTCAAAAGTACAATTAAAAAAGTAGTTTTATTCCTTTCCCTCCAAGAATACTTACCCTTATAGTTGACATCATCATCTTGAATCCTATTGATTCTTTTAAAGTTCATTTTGATAGTACATTTTTTTTTTTAGGATTTTACCTCAAAATTGCATTAGCAGGGAGCAATTTCCAACCAATGTCAAAGTTCATTTTTATCAATTCTTCTTCAACCACCATAAAAATTCCTTTTTTATTGACTATTCTTTTGGAGATATTTTTTTAGTGACTATTTCATCTATATTTGTCACCAAAAGTACCTTTGGGGTGATTTTGAGCTTCTCCAAAAAGTGTTTTTGGTGACAATACTAATGGTGATAGTTTTGCACTACTACCATCAATGCCTTTCAAAGATTTATTTAACAACAACCATAAAATTATCATCACTATAATTGCATGGAATACAAAACTAAAACACTTGAAGAGGTAGGATGGTTAAGAAAAGAACAAGTGGGTCATTCTTATGAGCTCCATTAACATCACAAACAAAACATCTAAGGGATTAATCTATTATTTTATGCATGAAGTTGTCTTTGTGTTGAAGTCCTTTTGTTTAGTAATGGGGTTCGTAAATTCAATTCAATTTTGTCATACTGGGGTCTTTTTGTCATTTGTTTTTCCTAATTTTTTTAAGGATATGGTTGGTAATCCCAATCAGTGGGGTACATATCCCATTTATATGCATATAATGTAAGTATCTCAGTCATATCCATACAAGGTGCATATGACAACCCTATTGATACAAGTTATATGCTAGTTGTATCCATATTGTCAGAGATCCATCTTAACCATAAATCTAATCAACACTAAGAGATGTAATTATCTAGGTTCTTAAATTATCAAGGATTAAAATGGATCTATGCTAGTTTATTTTATTATATAATTTTGTAATTATTATGATCCCCTTTTTTAGTTTTTTTATTATTATGGTCAACTGTTTCTTAATTTTTATATTTTACAAACTTGAAATTTTTTTCAATTTATTTTATTAACATTATAGACATAACACATCTACCTAGGTCATAGATGCAACTTGTTTCTCTTATTGTAACAAGGTACATATACATGATACATGGTTGCTTGAATAACACTTCTAGAAAAGAGGTAGGACATAGAAATACTAAAATGTTCTAAACAACACATGCTATATATATAATTTTGCAGATACAACAACAAAGTTCCTAAGCAATTCAAGAATATATTAGCTCGCCATTAAACAAGAATACACCAACAAACACACTTTGAGAGGAATTGGAACAAACAAGATAATCCTAGGAGGTGTAAGAATATTGAAAATCCTCAATATAACTTTCAATCTATTTATAAGGAGAACTTGTATTTATGAACAAGGATGATATGGAAAAGTCCCATCAAGTGACACCATTTCCATGGGAAACATGATGATCCCAATGATGCAAAATAATACTCATTAGTGGAGTCCATAAAATCATTCTAGTTGAATATACCAATAGAAGTAAGGAACCTCGTTATAGAGCCTATCACTCTAAGATAGGGGGAAAACCTTGGTTTTAACAATGTAAGCAATAGATATTAGTTTAAAAATTTGCTTCCATTTTTTGGGAGGCATGTGCGAAAGGGACTATCTATAGTCCCCAGGGGAAATTAGAACAAACTTTTTAATGGAATCTTGGAGTTATGACCAAAAATTAGGCAGAAGCATATGCCTCGTTGAAAGGAATTAGCTTGGATATCTCCATGAAGAACAAGAAGCTCATAATTTTAGGGGACTCTCATTTAATTATTTA
Organism: Picea engelmannii; assembly: GCA_009831015.1. NCBI lineage: Eukaryota > Viridiplantae > Streptophyta > Pinopsida > Pinales > Pinaceae > Picea > Picea engelmannii. Next base: position 400,421 of record ML777949.1, read on the forward strand.
GCACATGATTTCAAACTCAATTTTCTCTAAGATCCATCTTGCCTTGATTTTGGAAAGGGACCGATATCTCTGTCAAAATTTCAAAGGATTGGAATGGTATCACGTTTTGTGTGAACACAATGGTGAGGTAGACATAAGATCCAATTTAGTTGTCAAGGAAAATACGGGGGGGGATTTACATTAATAATCATCATTATGAATATCCAATTCCATATCATTTTACACCATTGTGAACTTGAATCATTGCAACAAGTGGCACTTGAAATCACCCATGGCTCCCACATAGAAATGAATTATACTACAAGGCTCCCTCGGTGCTGAGGTATTCCTTATTAATTGACCAAATCCAATAACGAACACTCCACTCCAACTTCTAGGCGTCACGGTGGGATAACTCTCTATTGGTTCATGAACATTGGCACAAGTTTTCAATTGCATTCAACTCATTTGGTACATGGAGAAGTTGAATGTTAGAGTTTTGGTGCGGGACCTCTCCCCCGTTCATTATTTCTACTAAGGTATGGAATGAATCTCGACACACAGTTCCATTTTAATTAGGTCCACTTTCAGATCTTGATCATCCCAATTTGGAAGTTCTATAGTTGGTTTTGGTTGGAAGATATCTTTTGGATCTCATCTCGGCCCCTTCATCCAATATTACTCTAGTTAACTAGGGATTTCTAGTCTCTGATTAAAGTTTTGTACTGGCCCTACGTCCATTTTCTGGTGTGGGTTCACTCAGGCCCTTGGTATCTCAATTCTAGCATGTTGTTTTTAGTTTATTTGTTTCTTTTGGAGCCTCTCTTAATCCAGGAATCAATTCTCTTGTCCTTAGAATGTTATGCTTTATAACTCATAGTTTCATGAGATAAAGAGGGAAGTTCTCATTTTTGGTACCTCTTAGATGTAATCAATTTGTATTGGAATCTTCAATTTGTGGGTTCGTGCTTTAATACTATGGATACTAATGAGATTTTTCATATTTATTCTTCTCTTCAACGATATGAGAGAACACTCATCGAATTATCCACTTCCATCAACACCCACATTTAGGAGCACTAAAAAATTGAACGTAGCCTCAATTTCAAATTTGAATTATTCATGGGAATGATGGTCACTCAAAAGGAGAAAATGGACACATTGGTTGCACAAGTTAGAGAAGAAAGGTAACATAAGGATACTTCAACCTCTATATGACAACATGATATGCCTGCAACTACTTCCTAAAGATCCCATTGGCTCTAGTTGAATTTATCACCTATATTTTTGAAAATTGAGAACCATAAGCATCCTTCACAACATCTTGAAGGAACCTCACAGAAAAAATATAACAAAATACAATAATCAATTTCTCTACTATCTAAATCTATGGAAATCATGTCCTCTTTAGCATACTTTTTATTTCTAATCTTAGAATATCTCATGTATGCGTCTATATAAATTTGGTGATCTGGATTGGATAATTATACTATTTTTCATCTATCTTGATGCTTTCAGAGTGGAAACAAATTGAAGAGATCAACTTACAGGGTTGTTTCAACGACAGGTCCCAATTTGGAAAATTTAGGTGAAAAACCATAAAAAATATTCCAAATCCATTTTTAGGACTCAAATGACCTTTTTTTTTAACCTAATTGTTACCTATGAAGGAAGTTTCCATATTATACGCTCTAATACCTTTCCAACGAGGTGTCAAATGCCTCAATCAGAGTTTGTATGCAAAAGTTATGTCTCCCACAAGTTGACCTACCATGTTGACCACCATGGTATGAGAGGATGCCACGTTAGCGCCCATTACTCGTGCATGTGGGGCTATCCATGTGACGAATTTCAAGAATACTCTAGAAGCTCCAAAACCTTATCACAATTTAGGGTTGAGGAAGTCAAAACTCTAACCCTAGATTATTATTACTCTATGTTAAATACCAGACCGCTAGGAGGAGAAAGGGTCCATTCTTTAGCATTGTATTTGCTCCATAGCTAAGCAGAGCACCTAGGGGTGGTATTTTGAGAGAATAACAAAGGAGGAGAGATTTTGTAGTAGCCATATAGGCCACAATGTCAAAGGCAACTCTAGATAGAGTGCATTTTTCTTTGTACTTACATTTGAATAAAAGAGAGTGAAGCGACCTCACCTTCTAGATGGGATTTCTCTCATATTGCGTTTCTTCGGTTATATATTGTGTCTATTTGTGGATGGTGTGTAAATATTTATTTTTTTTCTCTATTTTTTGCATTTTAGATATTTCATACATTTAAGTAGAAAACCAGTAAATAAATAATCTGAGATCTAAAGGAACTTAACCTTCATAGTAAAGATTTCATTATTTCATTAAATATGTTGTGACGAAATGTTTTAGTGGAGTATCCACGACAATTTACAGATCATATGGGTATCACAGTAGGTTTTCTTGGGGTATTTCTGGAAAGTTGCAAGGATTCAAGAATCATTTTAAGAAGAAAGTCGTAGAACCATAGCCATGGCCAATGAGTCTATTCATAACAACCCTCCAAATCCAATAGAGGAGATATTTGCAAGGTTGAAATAGAAAGTCACTAAAATATATCATAATATGTCCCTTCTCATGGTGGCTTTAGCAAGCAGTATCAGACCGTTTGGAGAAGTTGGAGGTTCGAACTTAGAGATCAGAATAGATGAAAAATCGAGGGATAATGAAGACCTAAAAATGGAGTCATGGAATGAACTTGAGTTCCAGTACCATATGTTGGCATATTTATTACGGGCAGACAGAAGGCAGAGTAATTGTTTGTCATTGATGGCAATCTCAGCCCGACAATGATGAACAAGATAAAGTGGCAACAAGACCAACAACACAATGATGATCGCATGGAAGAAAATCCCGAAACAGGCACACTCCATTTCGGAGTTTCGCAGACCGGGAAATCGGAATTTTTGAGACAGAAGGCAGAGTATTTTCCCAAAACAGGCACACTCCATTTCAGAGTTTCGCAGACCAGGAAATTGGAATTTCAGATACCGAGAGTTGGAAGTGTCGAAACATTTCACCACAAGAGTCTCAAAATCACGAAATGCAAAATGATGAAATCCCGCGAAACCACGATGTTTTGGATTTTTGGATACCGAGAGTTGGAGGAGTCAAGTGTCGAAACACTTCACCACAGGAGTCTCAAAGTCGCGAAATGCAAAACACCAAAATCCTATGAAACCACGACATTTCAGAGTTTCAGATACCGAGAGTTGGAGGAGTCAAGTGTCGAAACACTTCACTACAGGAGTCTCAAACTCGCGCTATGCGAAATCATGAAATAATCCTAGCCGTCGGATCGAGGATTGATCTGGACCGTTGATCAGACACGACGAAGGCCCGTAAAGTTTCGAAATCACGATAAGATCTAGACCATTGGATCCATAGGAGACATGGTGAAAGATTTTCATTTCACTAACTGGAAAGTCAAAGTGACAGGGTTCCCTAATCTTTGGAACTTGCGATATGCGAAATCGCGAAATGCCGAAATGCGAAATTGCGAAAGGCGCTAACAACTAAGCTCTTTTTTGGAGTTTCGGGGATCGCGACATGGAGCATCAATTTATCTCATCACAAGGAATGTCAAAATGTCAAAATGTCGAATTGTGAAATGGCGAAATAAGCACGAGACCCATCATTTAATCCAATGGTGCAGGTGAACTTGAATATGATCAGAGGGCTACTGCTTTACCTCATAGTTAATTGATCAGTTACGATTCAGTTATCAAAATTGATTCATAATTCTTAGACGGTTGGTTTTTCAGTTGACCAAAGCGTTGTCCTAGGGTTTGAGGGGTAACTAATGGGATGGAGTGTATAAAAGGAATAAGCAGTGATGGGGTAAGGTGGGTTGTTCTGACTGAAAAATGAGTTGAACTGTAGAAATATAAAACTACAGTATGCGCAGTGTGAAGAAAGCTCAAAGATAAGGAACATAAGCTTGACAGAAGAGAAAAGGTGAAGAGAGAAGAATGTGCACATATCAAAGAGAATGAGAAGGATAGAGAAAGAACAGATAGACAGAGACAACAAGTCAAGCCAAATATGAACAGAGCAGAAGAATAGCGTAGTAGAGAAGAATTGCAGAACAATGAATAAGTGGTAAGAATTGATTTATCTGTGTGTTGGTTATTCAATCATTTATTTGTAATTAGGGTGGTAGGGAGGTGCTAGGGAGGACTGTTGTCCTCAGAGGTTCAAGTGGGTGCTTGAACATAGGGAGTTGTAGCTTCCATCTAGTTGCATCCAGAGAAACCAGGGTGGCAGGGTGGTGCAAGGGAGAACAAGTGTTCTTTGTTATACAGGTTGGAGCCTGTGTAACTGGAAGTTGGTGCTTCCATCCAGTTAGTGCTGAAATACTCAGGGAGTTAGTGCTTCCTTCTAGTGGGTGCTAGAGAAACCAGAGAGTTAGTGCTCTCAAACAAGTTGGAGCTTTTAAAGCAGAGGTAGTAGCCTCACATTGAGTTGGTGCTCAATTATAGATGATGTACAAAACTTAAAAGACTACCTATCATTTTGAAGAAGAAGAGGTTTTCTCCCTTTATGGGTTTCCTCGTGAAAATCTATCTCTGTGTATATCTTATGTGTGAGTGATGCTCATTATTTATGTTGTTCATATATTGTATAATATTGATGGTCACTTGGAGAAAGATTAAAAAATGGCTTTATTGTTAAAATTGTTTAAGCACAGTAACAACTGATTCACCCCCCCCACCCCCCCCTCTAGTAATTTCAAAAATTGGTATCGGAGTAGGTTCCTTTTATTTAAAGGTAGATCTGTAATCTTAAACATGACAAGTCATGAAGGGACTTCAGACAGTAAGCCTCCTCTGTTTGATGGAACAAATTTTTCCTTTTGGAAGGTTAGAATGAGAACATACCTAATGGCCTTAGGTGTTGATGTTTGGGATGTAGTAGAGACTGGATACATAAATCCTGTTGTGATAGCTTCCAAGGATGATAAGTTAGAATTTAGCTTTAATGCTAAGGGAATGAATTCTATCTTGAATGGACTTGCAGAAGCTGAGTTTGTAAAGGTGATGCATCTTCAAACTGCCAAAGAAATGTGGGATAAACTTATTAGCAGCTATGAAAGAAATGAGAAAGTAAAAGATGCCAAACTTCAAACATTTAGATTGAAGTTTGAACAACTAAAGATGAATGAACATGAAACAGTTAGCAAGTATTTTTTAAGAGTTGAAGAACTTATGAATTCCATGAAGGGTCTTGGTGAGAAGTTTGAAGAATCACTCTTAGTTCAGAAGATTTTAAGATCTCTGCTTGATAAATTTAATCCAAAAGTCTCTGCAATTGATCCGTCAGGATTTTTCGAATGACTTATGGTTGAGTTTTTATTTTATTTGCATGCATTAATTAACCATTGAGAAACTTAGCGAAAGAACGAGAAAAGAAAAGGAATTATACAACCATTTACATATATGCAGATCTGAAATGCAATGAAAAATAGCAAACCATAATACGCAGGTTGATAACGGAGTTCGGCACAACTTTGCCTACGTCTTCGGGCCTTTTCTCTATGGGGGGAGGCTTCTTTATTTCTTTTCGAAAGCTCAATAGTACATCATTACAATGCTGAATGGCTTCAAGACTGATTTGGTCATTTTTGCCCAGATCTCTAGAACCATGCACAAAAAATGGCACGCGAAACGGACGTCCGGAGCTCTCAGAAATGTTCCGACAACATCTCCTCCTCAACGGCTTCCCTGCCTCAAACTGGCTTTGACTTGGCTTCTCCTCAGCATCTCTGCTCTGAATGCTCTCAAAAGCTGTCCCCATGGCCTCAAAATGGCCTTGGTTAAATAGTTGGGAAGTTGGTTATCCATATCCAACTTCCTCCACGAATTTAGGCTCTAAAAATGCCCAATAACTCCCAAAAATGAGTTAATTACATTAAAAATGGCTAAACATTATTAAAAAACCCAAAATTGGTTGAAAAAACACTTTTCAAACTATATTATAGTTGCAATTTGGGCTTAGCCCCCTTCGTCTGGGCACGCACACCTTTTGGCCGGTCACATGGTGTCATGTGGCCACGCGCTAGCCCTTGGGATATGCGCGGGCCACCCCTGCTAGCTCTCGGTTGCATTGGATGTGGCATGTGCCCATGGCTTAGCCGTTATACAACCAAACTGATAACCGCCCCATGCACAAAACTATGGTCACATGTGTCAAATGCAATGAAACCTCGGGTTAAATGTTATAAACCTGCACGCTGTTGTATATAGGGCACGGGCATGTGTTGCGGTCGCGTGGCGCCGAGGGCTGGGGCTAAGCCTCGACCCTTTTTACCGCCGACCAAACCTTATAGCCAACTCAAATAACGATGTCGCTGTTTTGATAACAAGAACCATCGGCTGCCCAAGTGGCTAGCCCGACTTGCCAGTTTGTTCGCCCGCCCGATAGGTCGCGGGTTCGAACCCCTACGGCGACATACCAAAATTTTTATATGTAAAGCCAACAACAAATCGCGGGGTGCCACGTGGCAGCCCTTGACTGGGCCACATGGCACCTTAACCACCAACCATAAACCGACACGTGTCGCTTACCGATTGGACCACGTACTTGCCAACTGTCGATTTCTGTACTGCCTCGTCAACCGCCATGTCACTCGTCGTACTGTCCGGTCACTTGCCGCGTAAGCCTGCCACGTCAGCTGCTGACGTCACCTGTGCCATGTGTCACCCTTCCAATGGTGACACGTGTCACTTCAGGATTGGTCCAACCGTACGCTAAAAGTGCCAAATCTGCCTGACACATGTCAGCACCTGGAGCCACCACGTGTCCTGTACGGACCTGCCACGTGTCCTATACGGACTGTACGGACAGGTACAGTCAGCATCCAAAAAAATTTGCCTGTTTGGCTTGGAGGGCAGAATGCGATATATTTTCCATACGGAATCCATTTGACAAAGTAAATATACCACCGGAATCAGGAAGACGAGAGAGACGCAATGGTGTTGGTTTCGTCGGATTCCGAGCACTTTCATTTTTAAGCATTTTTCAAGCCCTGACAGGCTTCTGAATCCGATTTTGGATCAGCAATAGAAGAACTAAATGATCTTAAAACTCTGTCCATTGATCAACTTCTAGGAACTTTAACTGCGTATGAAATGAGAATTAGCAAAGATAAATCCATTACTAGAGAAGCATCGTTTAAAGCAGACAAGAATACTGATTCAGATTTAGATGATATTGAGGCAAAATTTGTGAGAAGGTTAAAGAAAGGATCAGGAAAATATCAAGGCAAGATTCCCTTCAAATGATTTAACTGTGGTAAGATAGGTCATTTTGCATCTAAGTGTCCCCATCAGAAAAATGAATAGAACTCTGATGATGAAAAGAAGTACAAATTCAAGAAATATAGTAAGAAGAAAAGTTTGTGTGCAAATAATGACAATTCCTCAGAAGACACCGATAGTGACTCTTCCTGTGAAGGTAATGTAAATGACTTCATGCTTATGGCCAAAGAGGATTATGATAATAAAATCACAGGCACTGATGATAATGATGAAGAAGTTGTGGTTGATATGGAAGGAGAACTGATCAGTGCACTGGAAGAGATTGATAGACTCAGAATTAAGAACAGAAAGTAAAAACAATTGCTTATACAGTTTGAAAAAGATAGTAAACAACCTAATGAAGACTTTTCTCTACTGAAAGTGGAATTAGAAGAGGCAAAGAAAATAGAAGACATACTGAAACAACATTTTTCAGAGAAGAAAGCGAGGTGTGAAGCCTTAGAAGAAGAGATAGTAAAAACTAGAAAAGAAATGGAGAAGTTTAAGGGATTGTATCACCAAAATCTGCCAAGTATTAAAGCCTCAGAAGGATTAACCTTCATTCTAAATCAGCAAAGAAACCCAAAGTTGAAAGCTGGATTGGGGTATGAAGAAGGATCAAGTAGTGATCATCCAAGTAATACAAAACCTATCAAGTTTGTCAAATCTTCAAACATTGACAACATTCACTCTGCAGAAACAAAGAAAAAAAATCAACTGCCCAGGAGGAGTAAAGAAAAAGGTGCCAGAACTAAATCTGTAGAACAAGGAAATAATACACTTCCTACTCAAGGAAATCATCAGCATGGAAGAAATCGATTTGCTCAAAAAAGACAGACTTTTTCAAGGTACAAAGGTTTTTTCTATGGTTATTGTTTTTTCTGTTCTAACTTTGGTCACAAAGCTATAAATTTTTCTTTAAGATTTAGATATGAGCAATCAAGTTTTTCAAGGAATCATTATCTGCCACCACAAAGATTGAGACAACCAAGCAACAAACAATCACAGACTATAAATCATGTGATAACTGGGAGAAGGACACAGGTGAAATACAACAACAGTTATGAGCATAACAATCATTGTGATCTATTATTCATTGAACCAGAATGTTACCACTGCCATAATTATGGACATAAAGCTGTAGACTGTCACTTAAGGAATTACAATCCAGATTTGATCCCCACTACTGAAAATGTCAAGGTTTGGAAGAAGAAAGCAGATGACAAGTGTGGACTAGTGTTATCAGCCCAAAGACAAAAGAATCCATGGTATATTGACAATGGATGTTCCAAACATATGATTGGAGACAAAAGTAAGTTTCTAACTCTAAGAGAAAGCAAATCAAGGAATGTAACTTTTGGAAATGATGCACCAGAAAAAATAAAAGGTAAATGAATGGTAAGTTTGAGTAATTGCAAAGGGAAAGCTCAAGATGTGTTGTTTGTAGAAGGTTTGAAACATAATCTACTTAGTGTCAGTCAAGTCTGTGACCGAGGATGTGAAGTCATTTTTACCTCTAAAGACTGTAGAATAAAATTTTTGAATTCAGGACAGCTAGTTGCAAAAGGAGTAAGAACAGAAAACAATGTCTATGTGTTAAAAGAAGAAAAAGAAGAATGCCACTTAAGCAAGTATGATGAAAGTTGGTTGTGGTATAGGAGACTTGGACACCTAAATTTTGATCATATAATCAAGCTTAGAAACAATGGGGCAGTAAAAGATCTTTCGAAGATATCAAAGCCATACGACTCTGTTTGTAAACCCTGCCAGATAGGAAAGCTTACTCGTACTCAGTTCAAATCTAAAAACTTTCCTTCAACATAAAAACCTCTCTAGTTAGTACATATGGATTTATGTGGACCATCAAGGAGAGAAGGTACAAGAAAAGAAAATTATTTTATGTTGATTATTGATTATTATTCTAGACTAACATGGGTTGCCTTTTTGAAGGAAAAATATGAAGCATTTGAAAAATTCAAAGTGTTTAAGGCTCTGATTGAGAATCAAACAGGAAAAAGATTAAAGGAAGTAAGGTCTGATAGAGGAGGAGAGTTTAGTTCATGGAACTTCAAAGAGTTCCATGATAAACATGGGATCAAAAGAGAGTACACAATTCCAAAGACTCCACAACAAAATGGAGTTGTTGAGAGGCAGAATAGATCAGTACAACAAATGTCTAGATCAATGATGAATGAAAGGAACATACCTCAGAGATATTGGGTAGAAGCAATTCATACAACTGTTCATATCCTTAACAAAGCTCATCTTAGGCCACACAGTGACAAGACTCATGAACTATGGTTTGGAAGACCTGCTTCAATCAAGCATTTTAAAGTCTTTGGGAGTAAATGTTATATCAAGAACAATGATGAAAATATTGGAAAATATGATGACAGCGCTGAAGAAGGTATCTTCTTGGGTTATGCTACAAACAGTAAAGGGTACAGATGTTACAATAAGAGACTGCATAAACTGGTTGATTGCATAGACATAAAAGTTGATGAAGAAATTTCGGTCAGAAATGTATGCAGTGTTGAACCAAGCACAAAAGATATAGTTGAAGATGAAGATGAATAGGTCCAAGGACTAGAAAGGGAAGAATCTAAATTAGATGAAGATATGAATACTCAGGCTGATACAAATCAACAGAAAGAAGAAAAATCACCTCTCAGAATTGTTAGAAAGAATCATCCTGAAAATCAGATAATTGGAGATATAGATAAAGGAGTTCAGGCAAGAAGGAAATTGATTAAAGACTCAGAACAATCTCATGTTGCTTTTTTATCTATGACTGAACCTAATTTTTTTTATGAAGCCAGCCAGCATGATGATTGGGTTAGAGAAATGAATGAAGAGCTTGATCAGATTTAGAAGAACAATACTTGGGAGCTTGTCCCTAGACCTGAAGATAAAAATGTAATAGGTTCCAAATGGGTGTTCAAGAATAAAATGAATGAAAAAGGACAAGTTGTTAGAGATAAAGACAGATTGGTCTGTAAAGAGTATGCACAAGTTGAAGGTCAGGACTTTGATGAAACTTTTGCACCAGTGGAAAGATTGGAAGCCATCAGAATGTTTCTTGCTTATTCATGTCATAAGAACTTTAAAGTTTATCAGATGGATGTTAAGTCAACATTTCTTAATGGAGATCTAGAGGAAGAAGTATATATGGAGCAACCTGAAGGATTTTCATTGACAGATAATCCTAATTATGTTTGCAAGCTGAAGAAGGCCTTATATTGATTGAAACAAGCACCACGAGCTTGGTATTATAGACTGGAAAAAGTTTTACAAGACAAAGGGTTCAAGAAAGGTATTGTTGATAGCAATCTCTACATTAAGTCTGAAGGTGATAATTTACTAGTTGTTTTGGTTTATGTAGATGATATTATTTTTGGCTGTACTAATGAATCATCTGTCTAGTGGTTTGCTAACTCTATGCAAATTGAATTTAAGATGTCCATGATAGGAGAACTGTCATATTTTCTTGGCTTACAAGTAAAACAGAGTTCTACAGGAATATTTATCTCTCAAGAAAAATATTTGAAAGAGATGTTGAAGAAATTTTAGATGGAGGATTCCTCTCCTATTACCACACCTATGGTGGTTGGTTGCAAGCTCAGTAAAAATGATGTTTCATCGGATGTTGATCAAAGGACATACTTCTATACATCACAACATCCCATCCTGATATAATGCAAGCTGTTGGAATGGTAGTTCGTTATCAGTCTGCTCCTAAACAAAGTCATTTGGTAGATGTCGCAAGGATATTCAAATACTTGAAGGGAATAATGACTTATGGTCTGTGGTATCCCATAAATCAAAATTTTTAGTTAACTGCTTATTCAGATGCAGATTGGGCAAACTGTGTTGATGAGAGAAAAAGCACCAGTGGAGGAGCATTCTTCTTGGGTGACTCATTAGTAGCATGGCTTAGTAAAAAGCAAGTATCTATTTCCTTATCAACTATAGAAGAAGAGTACATTGCTGCTGCTACTTGCTGCACTCAGATTTTATGGATGATACAAACTCTTGCAAATTTGAAGGTAACTTACATTGATCCCATTCCACTTCACTGTGATAACACCAGTGCCATTAGTGTCTCCAAGAATCCTGTTCTTCATGCCAAGAATAAGCATATCCCAATAAAATATCATTTTCTCAAAGAACAAGTTACAAAGAGAGTTGTTCAGCTGAATTATATCCCTTCCACAGAACAGATAGCTGATATCTTTACTAAACCATTAGCAGCGACCCCTTTTGGATATCTTCGTCAAAAGTTGGGGGTTATAACTTCTTTCGTCTAATCTATTCACCTGGTCAGGGGGATTCATTATTGAATATCTATTGTATTTCTAAGTTACTCATAGTTGACAGGGGGAGTAGGTTCTGCAACAGCTCAAGGGGAGCGTGTTTCTTCTTTGACAATGATGTCAAAGGGGGAGAAAGTGTAGTAATTTCGAAGATGCTATAGTGGTATAGTTGGATGTTCTTCAAGGTTGCCATCAATGCCAAAAGGGGGAGACTGTTGGCATATTTATTACCGGCAGACAGAAGGCAAAGTATTTGCTTATCATTGGATGTTCTTCAAGGTTGTATAGTTGGATGTTATTCAAGGTTTCCATCAATGCCAAAAGGGGGAGACTGTTGGCATATTTATTACGGGAAGATAGAAGGCAAAGTATTTGTTTGTCATTGATGGCAAGCTCAGCCCAACGATGATGAACAAGAGAAAGTGGTGGAAAGACTAGCAATGCAACGATGATCGCATGGCAGAAAATCATGAAACAGGCACACTCCATTTCGGAGTTTCGCAGACCAGGAAATCAAAATTTTGGAGACAGAAGGCAGAGTATTTTCCCGAAACAGGCACACTCCATTTTGGAGTTTCGCGGACTGGGAAATAGGAATTTTGGATACCGAGAGTTGGAAGTGTCGAAACACTTCACCACAGGAGTCTCGAAATCATGAAATGAAAAATGCTGAAATCCCGCAAAACCATGACGTTTCGGAGTTTCGAATACCGGGAGTTGGAGGATTCAAGTGTCAAAACACTTCACCACAGGAGTCCCGAAGTCGCGAAATGAAAAACACCGAAATCCTACGAAACCATGACGTTTCGGAGTTTCGGATACTGGGAGTTGGAGGAGTCAAGTGTCGAAACACTTCACCACAGGAGTCTCAAACTCGCGATATGAGAAATCATGAAATAATCCTAGTCGTCGGATCAAGGATTGATCTAGACCATTGATCATACACGACGAAGCCCCGTGAAGTTTTGAAATCACGATAAGATCTGGACCATTGGGTCCATAGGATATGTGGCAAAAGATTGCCATTTCAATGACTAGAAAGTCAAAGGAACGGGGTTCCCTAATCTCTCGAACTTGCGATATGTGAAATCACGAAATGCCGAAATGTGAAATTGCGAAAGGCGCTAACAACTAATCTCTTTTTCGAAGTTTCAGGGATCGCGACATGGAGCGTCAAGTTATCTCATCACAAGGAATGCCAAAATATCGAAATGTCGAATTGCAAAATGGAGAAATAAGCACGAGACCCATCATTTAATCCAACGTTGCAGGTGAACTTGAATATGATCAAAGGGCTACTGTTTCACCTCATAGTTAATTAATTAGTTATGATTCAGTTAGCAAAACTGATTCATAATTCTTGGACGGTTGGCGTTTCAGTTGGACAAAGCATTGTCCTAGGGTTTGAGGGGTAACTGATGGGATGGAGTGTATAAAAGGAACAGGAAGTGACGGGGTAAGGTGGGCTATTCTGACTGAAAAATGAGTTGAACTGTAGAAATATAAAACTACAGTATGCGTAGTGTGAAGAAAGCTCAGAGATAAGGAACAGAAGATGAACAGAAAAGAAAATGTAAAGAGAGAAGAATGTGCACATATCAAAGAGCATGAGAAGGAAAGAGAAAGAATAGATAGACAGAGATAACAAGTCAAGCCAAATATGAATAGAGCAGAAGAATAGTCTAGCAGAGAAGAATTGCAGAACAGTGAAGAAGTGGTAAGAATTGATTTATCTCTATGTTGGTTATTCAATCATTTATTTGTAATTAAGGTGGTAGGGAGGTGCTAGGGAGGACTGTTGTCCTCAGAGGTTCAAGTGGGTTCTTGAACACAGGGAGTTGTAGCTTTCATCTGGTTGCAGCCAGAGAAACCAGGGTGGCAGGGTGGTGCAAGGGAGAACAAGTGTTCTCTATTATACAGGTTGGAGCCTATGTAACTATAAGTTGGTGCTTCCATCTAGTTAGTGCTGGAATACTTAGGGAGTTGGTGCTTCCTTCTAGTGGGTGCTAGAGAAACCAGAGAGTTGGTGCTCTCAAACAAGTTGGAGCTTGTAAAACAGAGGTAGTAGCTTCACATTGAGTTGGTGCTCAATTATAGATAATGTATAGAACTTAAAAGATTGCCTATAATTTCGAAGAAGAAGAGGTTTTCTTCCTTTATGGGTTTCCTCGTGAAAATTTGTCTCTGTGTATATCTTATGTGTGAGTGATGCTCATTATTTATGTTGTTCATATATTTTATAATATTGATGGTCACTTGGAGAAAGATTAAAAAATGGCTTTATTGTTAAAATTGTTTAAGCACAGTAACAAC